>MCJB01007002.1:228889-331754 GCA_002018475.1 Nicotiana obtusifolia
CATAGTTATCAAAATACATAATAATCAAGATGTGTCAAAGAAACTCCACCCCCGGAATAAAAATAAGCATTATCTTAATTATTAACAAAATAAGAGTAAAGGAAGGGTAAGAGTGAACAAAACTCCCTATGGCTCCTTGGCCATCTCTGTGTCCACAGCAGCATCACCACCCTCAGTCTCCTCTAACTAGATCTCATCGTCCTCAACTATGGGAGTTACTGGGTTGGTAAACATCTGACGCACAGCCTCAGAAGTGTCAGCAGCAGAGTCTGGCTCCTCAGACTAGCCAAGTGGTGTTGTAGGTGCTGCGGGATCTGGACCTGGATGGTATGGGCCAATCAGCATATCAAATGGAATATCTCCAGCTGCTGCAAGCTTGGTAACCTGTCTCCAGAAATTGTCCACTGACTTTTTGGAGGCTGGGTCTTTCTCATTTTCTTAACTTCTTTGCCCAGCTTATCAATCACTGACCCATGCTGTACCAGTGTAGCCATAATAGTGTTCTGGTTGTCCAGGAGCCTCTTCAATGTTTCTTC
Organism: Nicotiana obtusifolia; assembly: GCA_002018475.1. NCBI lineage: Eukaryota > Viridiplantae > Streptophyta > Magnoliopsida > Solanales > Solanaceae > Nicotiana > Nicotiana obtusifolia. The sequence goes on from MCJB01007002.1 coordinate 229,426, forward strand.
CACTGTCGGGGGCATCTGAAATGCCGGGATGGAGAACTGTGCTGCAACAGTACTAGAGATGTCAGCCAACTTTGCAGTAGCTGTCTGCATCCAGTTGTTGAGGCTCGCCAATGTCTGGGAGACTCACAGCGGAGAGAGTGGAACAGTATGCATCGGCACCGGTTTCAAAGCCGAGGTGGAACCTGTGATAGGGACTGTTGTAGGCACTGAGGCTGGAGATGGAGGCATAGCTGCTGCACTAGTTGAAGGCTCGGCTGAAGTGGATGGCATGTCAATTGCCTCTGTAGCTACCACCGATACCTCATCAGATCGGCCTGTGGTGGTAAACGGCTGACCCTTTCATATCAAAATCTTTCGACTCCACCCTCGCATCCGTAAGATACTCTGTAATGGTGTTGGGATACGGGTAGGATGTGTCTGCTTGCCTGGCGACCATGAAGATGTTGCCTGACATCACGGCACCCACATTGACCGGGTAGCTGGCCATGATGGAAGCCACTAAAGCTGCTCGCGGGAGCGGAAGATATGTCTCATTCTGGCATGGGTCTAGATGGCTGCATACAAAGGTCTGCCACCACTTTGCCTTAAAACTCAGAGTGCTTCTATGAATATACACCCCTGCTGTGATCCATGGTGGTGGTGTTCCAAGAGCTGCTAGAATCTTAGCTAGCCACAGGCGAGCTGCATCCCCAAGTGCATACTTCTCCAAATACTATGTGGGCTCGACATCATCAAATCCTAAGTAGGTGTTCAATGTGTGCTGGTCAAAACGCACCTTGAGGTTCCTCACTTTAGTTACCTTTGTCCCTTTCTTTATATGCGCCACATTGGCGTAGAATACTTGGACAAGGTATTCCATTGCATCCACCATGCTCTGGGTGAACCACATCCATCCCTTGCTCTCTCCGAAATGCCTCAAGATTGTAGGGTTGTGCTTTCTAGATCTCTCAACTGGAATTGTCGCTCAAGAGTGAGCGACCTCACCGGCCACCACTCATAGAAACTCGAGAAGGCAGCCAAACTGACAAACCTGTCCTCTGATACCTCTTTCTCCTTCGGTCATGATCTGGGATGTCCTGAACTGTAGTCTCTGGTGCCTGGGGGCCAGATTTAGTGGACGGCTCAGAAGCCTGACTGGCACTCTCCGAACCCTCGGAGGTGTTGTGTGATAATGATGGCTCGTCCCTAAGNCCCCCCCTCCCGAATAAAAATAAACATTGTCCCCCATGCTTAACAAAATAAAAGTAAAGGAAGGGTAAGAATGAAGAAAACTCCCTATGTCTCCTTATCCATCTCTGTGTCCATAGTAGCATCACCACCCTCAGTCTCCTCCAACTGGATCTCATCGTCCTCAACTCTGGGAGTGAATGGGTTGGTGAACATTTGATGCACTGCCTTAGCAGTGTCAGCATCAGAGTCTGGCTCCTCAGACTGGCCAACTGGTGCTATAGGTGATGTAGGATCTGAGCCTGGATAGTGTGGGTCAATCGGCATATCAAATGGAATATCTCCGGCTGTCGCAAGCTTGGTAACCTTTCTCCGGAGCTTGTCCACTGACTTCTTTGAGGCATGAGCCTTTCTCATTTTCTTAACTTCTTTTTCCAGCTCTTCGATCACTGACCCATGTTGTACCAGTGTAGTCATGATAGTGTTCTAGTTGTCCAGGAGCTTTTTCAATGTTTCTTCCACTGTGGGGGGGCATCTAAGGTGCCGGAATGGAGTACCGTGTTGCAACAGTACTGGATATGTCAGACAACTTTGCAGTGGTTGTTTGCATCCAATTAACGAGGCTCGCCAATGTTTGGGAGACTCGAGCGCAGAGAGTAGAGCGGTAGGCATCGGCACTGGCTACAAAGCCGAGGTGGAACTTGTGACAGGGACTATTGTAGGCACTGAGGCTGGAGGTGGATGCATAGCTGCTGCACTAGCTGAAGGCTCGGCTGAAATGGATGGCATATCAATTGCCTCCGCAGCTACTACCGATGGATCATTAGACTGGCCTGTGGTAGTAGTCGGCTGATCCTTTCTCTTAGGGTTGTGTGCAATGAGTACCATGAGAAGGGCTTCTTCGCCCGCACCTTCGCATCAAAATCTCTCGGCTCCACCCTCGGATCCGTAAGATACTCAGTAATGATGTTGGGATACGAATAGGGTGTGTCAGCTTTCTTGGAAACCATAGAGATATTGGTCGATATCACGGCACCCACATTGATTGGGTACCCAGCCATGATAGAGGCGACTAGAACTGCCCGCGGGATCGGAAGATTTTTCTCATTCTAACACAGGTCTAGTCGGCTGTATACAAAGGTCTGCCACCCCTTTGCCTCAAAACTCAAAGTGTTCCTGTGAATAGCCACCCCTGCTGTGATCCATGGTGGTGATGGCCTAGGAGCTGCTAGAATTTCAGCTAGCCATGGGCGAGCTGCATCCCCAAGTGCCAAATTCCCCATATACTTTGTGGGCTCAACATCATCAAACCCCAAGTAGGTGTTCAATGTGTGCTGGTCAAAACGCACCTTGAGGTTCCTCACTTTAGTTACCTTTGTCCCTTTCTTTATATGCGCCACATTGGCGTAGAATACTTGGACAAGGTATTCCATTGCATCCACCATGCTCTGGGTGAACCACATCCATCCCTTGCTCTCTCCGAAATGCCTCAAGATTGTAGGGTTGTGCTTTCTAGATCTCTCAACTGGAATTGTCGCTCAAGAGTGAGCGACCTCACCGGCCACCACTCATAGAAACTCGAGAAGGCAGCCAAACTGACAAACCTGTCCTCTGATACCTCTTTCTCCTTCGGTCATGATCTGGGATGTCCTGAACTGTAGTCTCTGGTGCCTGGGGGCCAGATTTAGTGGACGGCTCAGAAGCCTGACTGGCACTCTCCGAACCCTCGGAGGTGTTGTGTGATAATGATGGCTCGTCCCTAAGCAGATTTCTCCCTAATGGACTTGATTGGACGGCCAACTGCTCATGTACTGAGGCTGAGTTACCCTCAAAGACGTCCCTAGATGGGACATAAGAACTGGTCTCCGAGAGGTCTGCACCTCTCCCTCTGCCAACTGTTGTCTTCTTTCTGCTGTCAGGCTGTTGGGCACTAGGCAAGGCTCTCTTCCCTCGTGTCCGGAAGGGTCACCCCTTCCTTTTGAAGTGTCCCAGGTCCTCTAGATCGAACCATGTTTTATAGCAAGCAAAGGCGATTGTTAGTTGCAATTCAAGTTCATACACAGAAAGAATGCAAGGACACATCAGAGATTACAGTGAAAAACACAGTAGAAACATGCTTGCAGGGTAGGGAATTGCAGTCCGCATAATTGACGTTGCGGCCGCAGAATGGGCATTGCGGACCGTACAATTTTTCTTTGCGGCCGCAGAAATGGATTGCGGTCCGTGCGTTTCTCTTTGCGACCGCAATTCAAACATCACCAAAATGCCAATTCTCTGATGATAGAGAATTGGTTGTTTTGCGGCCGTAATCAGTTTTCTGCGATCCGCACAATTTGCTTTGCGGCCGCACTTGAGAGTCACCAAATTGACAGCTCTCTTATCACAGGGATTAAGCTATTTTGCAGCCACAATGGGATTTCTGCGGTCCGCACATTTTTTATTGCGGCCACAGAACCATGCCTTACTATGGTGCTCTAATCTTTAACTTCTGCGAACGGCATAATTTCTTATGCGGCCGCAGATTCCAACAATTATGAACAGAAGGTCGTTTTCAACTAGGGCTTCAAATGTTTGCACAATTTTGACATGGAAACAACATCTAAGAATGAAAATCAATTTACCCACTCCCCTTAGAGCATATACTAGTCTACCCACTACATATTTACCCCACATGGTTGCTCAAATAGATTCAATCAGACAAATGGTCCATAATTTCACTAAAAATCTGAAAATTAAAAGAAATTAATCAAGATGATGATGCATACCAGATATGAATTTGTGCAAGAGATGAGTGATCAAAAGTTGTTATAGTGAAAGGGTTTTGCCAAGGGAAGAGGGATTGAGTGCGGCCACAAAATTCCCATTACGGTCCGCACTCTGTTGCCTGAGAGCCCAGTTTCCCTAGCATTTTACGGTCCGCAGAATTAGTTGTGTGGCTGCAAGTTTTGTTGTGGAACACAAAATTTGTGTCGCAGCCGCAGAACGACCATTTCTCTGACAGACCAAACTTTAGGGAGTTGGTATTTTCCACCTTCAACTTGTGCGGTCCGCAATGTATTTGTTCGGTCGCAGAGAACCTTTTGCTGCAACAACCAAAATTGTGCGGTCCGTACAATACAATTGCAGTCCGCAATTCTTTCCACACTTAGCCAATTTTCTAGGCATAATTCCTGTAAAGTACACTCATCCCTACAACACACTTCAAATCCAGTTAGCACAAAAATAACTCCTATCTAAAAAAGAAGAAACGAAAAGAAAAAGAAATATGGGTTGCCTACCAAGAAGCGCCTGATTTAACGTCGCGGCACGACACATATTACCATCACAATATGGCCATCATCAACCTTTCCAAATAGTGCTTCACCCGGTGAACATTTACTTGGAGTACTTCATTGTTTGTTCTTCAAGTCAAATGCACCAAAAGGTGTCACACCCACAATTTTAAAGGGACCACTCCATTTAGATTTCAGCTTTCCGGAAAACATCCTCAACCGCGAGTTGAATAAAACCACAAGATCGCCCACCTTGAACTCATTGTTCCGAATGTATTTGTTATGAAGGTACTTCATCTTTTCCTTGTACAAGGAAGAACTTGCGTAGGCATGGTACCGGAACTCATTCAATTCATTTAAGTGTGCAACCCTCAAGTTAGTGGTTGTATCCCAATCAAGATTCAACTTTTTTAGAGCCCACATGGCTTTGTGCTCAAGTTCCACTGAAAGATGACAAGCTTTGCCGAACACCAATCGGTGTGGATACATTTCGATAGGAGTTTTGAAAGCAGTCCGATAAGCCCATAATGCATCATCAGGCTTCTTTGACCAATCCGTCCGGTTCTCATTCACTGTTTTGGATAAGATACTCTTTATCTCCCAGTTAGAGATTTCTACTTGACCGCTAGCTTGTGGATGATAGGGAGTCGTAACTTTATGAGTGAAACCATACTTTCTAAGCAAAGTGTCAAAAGCCTTGTTGCAAAAATGTGACCCCCCATCGCTTATGATGGCCTGTGAAGTACCAAACCTTGTGAAAATAATCTTCTTCAAGAATGCCACCACACTTCTCGCTTCATTGTTGGGTAGAGAAATGGCCTCAACCCATTTAGACACATTGTCAACCGCGACCAAGATGTAGGTGTTTCGACTAGAACTCATAAAAAGGCCCATGAAGTCAATACTCCACACATCAAAGATATCAATCTCCTAAATGGTAGTGAGAGGCATTTCATTCTTCTTCGAGATTCCACCGGGCCCTTTACATTCATCACATCTTTTCACCATATCACTTGCATATTTGTAAAGAGTGGGCCAATATAAACCGCAACTTAGCGCTTTGGCCCCGTTCTTGCTCCTCCATGGTGACCACCATAAGGCGAAGAATGGCAAGCCTCAAGAATATTACTTTGCTCTTCTTTCGGTGCACATCTTATACTTACCCCATCCGTGTAAATCAGGAAAAGGTATGGTTTATCCCAATAATAATCTTGACAATCCTGTTTGAGTTTCTTTCTTTGATTTGAAGAGAACTCATCCGGGATGATTCCACACACAAGGAAGTTTGCCAGATCCGCGAACCATGGCATCTCCTTCATTGAAATAGCCAAGAGTTGCTCATTGGGGAAGAAGTCATTGATTTCAAGGCTATCATGCAGCCTCCCCTCCTCTTCCAAACGAGATAAGTGGTCAGCCACTTGATTTTCACTCCCTTTTCGATCTTGGATGTCAATATCAAACTCCTGCAACAATAGTACCCATCTCATCAACCGAGATTTTGATTCTTTCTTGCTCATAAGATAATGAAGTGCCGCGTGATCCATTTGAACTATAACCTTTGCACCCATCAAGTACGGGAAGAACTTCTCAATTACAAACACAATGGCAAGGTCTTTCTCTGTAACGGTGTAGTTGACTTGGGCACCATTCATGGTCTTACTATCATAGTAGACCGGATGAAAAATCTTATTGATGCGTTGCCCCAAAATAGCCCCAACCGCTACGTCACTAGCATCACACAAGAGCTCAAAGGGATACTCCAATTAGGAGCGGTAATAATGGGAGTGGTTGTCAACTTGAACTTTAGAAATTCAAAGGCTCTCATGCAATAATCATTGAAGTGAAACTTTGTATCTTTCTCTAAGAGCTTGCACAATGAGTTCACCACTTAAGAATAGAAGTCTCACTACTATCTTTTAGTCTTAAGCAGGCAGCGGTGGTCAGGAATGAATGAAAATCCTTGATGAAGCACCGGTGAAACCCCGCGTGACCTAAGAAACTCCGCACGCCTTTCATCGAAGTCGGAGGTGAAAGTTTTGAAATTACCTCAATCTTTGCCTTGTCGACTTCTATGCCATTCTTTGAGATCTTGTGGCCAAGGACAATGTCTTCCTCGACCATGAAATGGCACTTCTCCTAATTTAGCACCAAGTTCGTTTCTTCACACCTTGCCTATACTTTATCCATATTTGCCAAGCAATCATCAAAGGAATCCTCAACCACTGAGAAGTCATTCATGAAAACTTCAAGGTGGTCCTCTACTATGTTCGTGAAGATTGCCATCATACACCTTTGAAAAGTTGCCGGTGCATTACATAGACCAAAAGACATCCGCTTGAAGGTGAAAGTACCATAGGAACATGTAAAAGTGTTTTCTCTTGATCCTCCGGAGCAATAAGGATTTGGTTGTAGCCCGAATATCCATCTAGAAAGTAATAGAAAGCATGGTCGGCCAACCTATCAAGCATTTGGTCAAGGAAGGGAAGTGGAAAATGATCCTCCTTGTGACTTTGTTTAGCTTGCAATGGTCCATACACACTCTCCACCCGGTAACCGTTCTTGTGAGAATCAACTCATTCATGTCATTGGTGACCACCGTCATGCCCCCTTTCTTTAGGACACATTGCACCGGAGAATTCCACGAACTATCAGAAATGGGGTAGACAACCTAGGCATCCAACCACTTGATAATCTCCTTTTTGACCACTTCTTGCATAGCCTCATTGAGTCTCCTTTGATGTTCAATGGATGGTTTGGCATCTTCTTCCAAGTTAATCTTGTGCATGCAAAATGCGGGGCTTATTCCCCGAATATCCGCCAAAGTCCACCCAATAGCCTTCTTCCTATTGTATAGCATTGCCAATGTAGAGTCAACCTGCATGTTTGTCAAACAAGAGGAAAGAATAACTCGTAAAGTATAACAAGGGCCAGGAAATTCATACTGAAGATGTGGAGGCAATGGCTTCAACTCCAAGGTAGGAGGCTCTTCAATTGAAGGTTTTGTAAGAGGAGTTTTCCTATTTTCAATATCTAAGGAAAGTTTTCGGGGTGCATAGTTGTATGACCCCTTTCCTTGTAAAGAGTTCACACATTCCATGAAGCCATCCATATCGTCATCATCAAAGTTGAGCAAGACGGCCTACAACATATCACCCACATTAATCGTGGCACTTGTGTCATCAACAATCATATCGGTCACCAACTCCACGAAAGAACATACTTCATTGCTATTTGGTTGCCGCATAGATTTGCACAGGTGGAATACCACCTTTTCATCACCCACCCGAAAAGTAAGCTCTTCGACTTCCACATCAACAAGAGCCTTCCCCATAGCAAGGAAAGGTCTTCCAAGAATAATCGGCACCTCATAGTCCACTTCACAATCAAGAATGACAAAATCCGCCAGAAGAATGAATTTGTCAACACGAACCAATACATCTTCAATCACTCCCAATGGTCTCTTCATGGTACGATTGGCCATTTGTAATCTCATAGATGTGGGTCTTGGTTGCCAAATTCCCAAAGTCTTGAAAACCGAATAGGGCCACAAATTGATACTTGCCCCAAGATCACAAAGAGCTTTAGCAAATTCGGCACTTTTAATGGTACAAGGGATTGTGAAAGCACCGGGATCTTCCAATTTAGGAGCCATTGAATGCACAATTGCACTCACTTGATGAGTGAGTTTGATAGTTTCAAAATTCATCGACCGCTTCTTTGTCATCAAATCTTTCTTAAACTTAGCATAACTGGGCATTTGTTCCAAGGCTTCAACTAATGGCTCATTGATTGAGAGACTCTTCATCATGTCAATGAACTTTTTGAATTGATTCTCGTCATTTTGCTTGGCAAGCCTTTGAGGATATGGAGGAGGAGGCTTAGGCAATGGTGCCTTAGACTTTTGCACTACCTGTTGCGGTATGTCACATGACCCCTAGACGGGTTCACTTTCGCTTGAGTCTCTTCCACATTGTCATCAATATCAATCCGCACTTCATCATTTGCTTGCACTACATTGTTCGAGATCTCTACTTCTTGTACCACTTGCTCGTCATCCACAAGTTGCCTTTGACTTGAGGTGAGTGCATTCCCACCTTTTCCATTACTTGTAGTAACGGCCATGGCATGCCCTGTGTTGTTCCCACCCTTTGGGTTCACCACCATGTCACTTGGTAATGCCCCCTTAGGACGAGAATTTAGAGCTTGAGAGATTTGCCCCATTTGCATGTCTAAGTTAAGGATCAATGTGTTGTGTGAGGAAAGTTGGGCATCGGAATCGGCATTCTTCTCCATCATTTGCTTGAACATGTTCTCAAAACGTCCCATTTCATTGTTGGAAGAGGTAGGACCACGGGAAGGATAAGGAGGTAGGTTGCTTGGTTGTTGATACATCGGAGGCCTTTGAAAACCCGACCCCCGATTTCCTTGATTGTTACTCCAACCGCCTTGATTGTTTCCCCCCCAATTTCCTTGGTTATTGTTGTTATGCCAATTCCCTTGATTATTTCCACCACACCGATTTCCTTGATTGTTGTTATTATTCCAACTGCTTTGATTGTTTCCACCACTCCAATTATCTTGGTTGTAAGAATCCCAATTTCCTTGATGTTTTGAGGTCTCCATTGTTGTTGGCTTGGGCCTTGGAAGTTGTTTCTTTGCCCTTGAAAGTTGTTCACATATTGGACCTCCTCTTCTTGGTCATTGTAAGAGTCATCTTATTCAAACCCACTATCTTCTTGCACAAAATTGTCCACTCTTTGTTGCCCTTGCGGATCCTTTGTTCTCCGTTTGTTCACCATCATGTTTTCTCCATCCATTGCATTGACTTGCCTCGGGTTTTGCACTTATTGAAGTTGATCCTTTGCCAATTGGTTCATGGTGGTGGTCAATTCGGCTATGCCTTGCCAATGGTCATGCAACTCTTTGTGAAGGTGAATTACATTGGGATCACCTTGTGGAACATTATCTCGGGATTTCCATGCCGAAGAAGTGTCCGCCATCTAATCCAAAATATCACATGCCTCCACATAAGGAGTAGTCATGAAGTTCCCACCGACTAGTTGATTCACTACATATTGGTCGGTTGTATTGATCCGCCGATAGAAAGTTTGTTGAATTATCTTTTTCGTCATATCGTTGTTGGGACACTCTTTCACCATTGTTCTATACCGTTCCCATATCTTGTGTAGTGGTTCATTGGGCTCTTGCTTGAATGCTAGAATTCCATCCCAAAGTATAGCCATGTGCCCGGGAGAGAAGTACTTAGAAAATAAATTTCTCCGCCAATTGATCCCAAGTATGAACGGAATGGTTTGGAAAACGTTCCAACCAATCTAAAGTTATCCCCCGTAGAGAGAAGGGAAAAAGCCTTAGCCTCAAAGCATCTTCGGAGACATTTGCTTGTTTACTCCCCTAACACGTATCTACGAACCCCTTCAAATGTTTGTATGCATTTTGACCCTAGCACTAGTAAAGAACTCTCTTTGCTCAAGCGAGGTGAGCATCACATTGGTTATTTGAAAGTTGACCGCTCTAATACGGGGAGGGACTATGGCACTTGCATATCCTTCATTCGGCAACACCCGTGGAGCTTCTCGTGGTGGAGGAGGGGGCGGAGCGGGCACATTGTCCTGAGGCACTCGGCCTCGTTTATTGGCTTGAGGTTCAACAAGAACCGCATCCATTTGATCATCCTCAACTTCCACTTCTTCCAACGCAATGTTTCCGAGCTCATTGTTTGCCATGGTTGTACCTGCAATTTCTCAACATGTTAGTAACACGAAAGGAAAAGAAGATATTCCAAAACAAACTCAAATATATAGCTAACACCGTTTTAACTCCCCAACAACGGCGCCGAAAATTGATCTCGTCCAAATCACGCCTCAAAACAAGGATATGAAACGGCCGATTGCAATAATAGTAACCCAACAAAGAGTCGGGATCGTATCCACAGGGAGTTTAAATGGGAGTTAGGAGTATATATTCTAGTACGTGAGTCTAAACTATCTTAATTTACACTTCCACAAATTGGTTTTGTTTCTATTTCTATTTTTAAAACTAAAATTGCAAAGTTAAAAAATAAAACTAAGATAATTGTTTTTGTTGTTTTTCAAGTTTGTAAAAAGCCCCGTGTTCGCCTAATGGGATATAAACCTTAATGCTTGTTTTGTTGATCGGGGTGTATTATAGCTATCAACTCTCAATTACCCACTCAATACCTCTCGGTCAGAGAGTGATTTTGCCCAATTTGGCTTTCTCAAGACCAAATTGCACAAAACGGTTGATAAAAGCTCAAGTCGGGTTATTACTATCTCTAGGTTGAACCCTTTAATTGGGTTAATCAATCTCTCGATTGACCCACTTTCTTGTAGACTAGGTCTTCCTAGACTAGGTCTCTCCTTCTCAAGTAGAGACCAAGTCAAATAGGCATGAACTAATACTTGCAACCATTAATTCCAAAAATTAAAGCATGAACAAGGCTAAATAATAAACACCCAATCATAAACAAGCGCTAAATTAGATACCCATAAGGTTTACACACTAGGGTTGGGTCACAACCCTAGTAAAAATCTAGCTACTCATGCTTGAAATTGAAGAAACAGAAGAAGAAATACTAGTTAAACTCACAGTGCAAAGTCAAAATGATAAAATCTATGTTAAAATATCACAAAGTATAGAAAACTACTAAAAGAAGCAAAGAAAAATGGTACACGACTTGCTGATGTCAAAACTTGATCTAATTTTGTGAAACTCCAATATTATACAAAGTTGAAAATTTTGGACAAAAATGTCGTTCTGGAGGTTCTGCAGTCATACAATTCCATATGCGATCCGCAGAAGTCTTCATCTTGCAGGAGCTGGGATTCTGCGGCCGCACAATTCTCCACTGCGGCCCTAAGGCAATGTTTCTACGGTCCGCAGATTTATCACTACGGCCGCAATTTGGTCTTCTGCGGTCCGCATCTTTACTTCTGCGGCTGCAAAATTTTTGTGCGGTCCGCAATCTTGAGGGACTTGGACTTTGGAAATTGCACACCTTTTGAAGTATCTCCAGTTCTTTATTTGTGGCTGCACAATTCCTGTCCGATCCGCATTTTACTAGGAAACCTGTTGGGATTTTCTTCATTGTTTGCTGTCGCAGATGGAATTCTGTGGTCCACACTTTGCAAGCTCTTGTGCTTTTTATTACCTTGTGTTTTGATTACTCCTTGTTGAGTCGGATTTCATCTCGGGAGTCCAACTTCCTATATTCCTGCAATTTTGCACATTTCATCATTTTCAGGAACATAACTAAACACTTTTAGTCTAAAACAAAAGCTAAAAGGCGCTAATAAGATGTCAAAATCCCCACTTATCAAGCCCTCCCTAGGCCTCTAGCAATAGGGGGAGAAGCTCCTCTATGGTCAGGTACATATGCCGCGTGCTTTCTCACCATCTGTGAGAGAATAAGAGAAAGATACTTAACACAACATCAACTGCAGAATAGGAGATAAAGAAAGAGATGTTTCCTTACACCCTATAGCTTCTCGAAGATAAGTACGGACGTCTCCGAACCTATCTGCAAGACTCTATTAGGCCTGCTCATGACTTGTGAGACCTATGAGAACCTAGTGCTTTGATACCAAATTGACATGACCCAATTTCCCCTTTAGGCCCTGATGGCGCCTAACGTTGCTGCTAGCTAAGCCAACGGTGAACTAGTCATGTATTTGTTCTTTTTAATAATTTCAAAGAAGTTGATTTTTATTTATTAAGTAGATGAGTAGTGGAAAATTATAGTAAGGTAAAGCACAAACAAATGAGAGAGTAAATACAGTGAAATAAATATTCAAACCATAAAGTGTCTACTAGAATACTCCCAAAACCCGGTGTCACAAGTGTATGAGCAACTAGTAGAATATACAAACCACCTATGCTACTGTCTGGAATAAGATAGACAGAAAGTAAATACAAAAGACTGCGGGTGATGCAGAACTGTCATAGAGAGCAGCTCACCACTGTGTCTCAAGGGTAATGGGGGTGCGCGCCTGACTGACTGCCAGTGCACCTGCCTCAGATACTGCACGATTAGTGCAGAAGTGTAGCGTGAGTACATAAACAACATGTACCCAGTAAGTATCTAGTCTAACATCGAAGAAGTAGTGACGAGGGGTCGACATCGACACTTACTATGGGCCGATAAATAACGAACGGAAATTCTAAATTGGCATAGAATACATCAATAATAATAATGCAATAACAAACGGTAAATAAGCGATTCTTTAACTAGAAGTCAATTTATAATCTCCAATTAGCACATACTAGCTTCAACAAATACGGGCCATCAATTAAACTATAATTCCTTGTGTCATGGAAATAATATCAAGTGTAATCAGACTCCGACCATTAACATGCACGATTTATGCAGAGGTCACACGGCCCGACCCAGAATAATGTGTACACTACCGAGGGTCAACCGGCACGAACTATAGATGCATCTATTATACTGTGGAGGCGTTTGGCCCGCTCCACAAGAAGAGAGAATACTCTACAGACATCCGATTTAAAGGCTAATGCAAGACCAATACAGAAGGAGGCACAATTCTATCAACGGTGAAGTAACTCGCCAGAACTCAAAGTAAGTGAAGTTCGGTGTTTACGAATCCTTTATCAAGTTTCAATATAATCTAAGAACTTAAATTAACAAGTACAAGTATTTCATGCTAGGCACCTAAAACTACCTGACATAAGTATGATTTGTAGTTACGCACGGACTCTCATCACTTCGTGCGTATGTAGCACCCATAATTAGAAGCAAATAGTAATTTAAAACACCTATGGGTTAAATTCCCTCTTACAAGGTTAGGCAAGAGACTTACCTCGTCCCAAAGCTCACTTTTCGGCCCACAAATTCACTCTAAAGCCTCAAGTTGGTATCGAACAGTCCGAAGCTAGCCAAATATTAAATAAAATAATCAATATACACTCACAAGTTCATAATTTAGCAATTAGAGTAATTACCAACCCAATTTGGAAGATTCCTAAAATTTACCCCTGGGCCCACGTGCCCAGATTTCAAAAATATTTGAAGATAATTGTTATCCATGATCTCCCGAACTCAAATATATAATTTATTCCAATTTCCACCCCCAAAACCATGATCAAATTCCTATTTTACCTAAACCCTAGTTACTTCACAAAATCCCATTAGTTTCACCATTTGTCCATGTTAAATCTACCTATGAATCGCGTATTTAGCTAAAGAATTGATAGGGAATTACCTCTTGTTGTTGATGAAATCCCTCCACAAAATGCTCTCAAAATCTCCTAAGACTAAGTGGGAAATGAGGGAAATAAAACTAAGTCCCGTAATAAAAAGCCCTTGCACCAGTCGCAGATGTCGCATTTGCGACAAAACCATCTCAAGTGCAATGACTGGCCATCTCTACGATGGTCGCAAATGTGATCAAAAACTTTGCAAATGCGAAGAGGGGCAGTTTGCAAAAGCGGCAGAATCTTCGCATATGCAAAATCCCCAATGTTTTCCCAACATCGCAAATGCGAGCTCACAAGTGCGAACAAAACTTCGCATTTGCTAGACCTGCAGCACCAGCCAAGAAAACCAGAAAAACTAAAGTTCTTTCACTACTCCGAATGCGCTCGAAACTCACCCGAGCCTCCAGGTTTCCACACCAAACATTCTCACAAGTATAAAAACTTCATACGAACTCGCTCGCATGATTAAAACGCTAAAATAACATCTAGAATCACGAATCGGATGCCAAAATCCATGAATTAAATCATGAAACTCAAGAACTTCTAGAAACACTTTCGCGCGTCTGATTCCTTTAAAATCAACTCGGAATGACGCAAAATTTTGTGTACAAGTCATAAATCCTCGTGCGGAACTATTCCCAGGCTTGAAATTCCAAATGGACCTCGATAACAGCAAAAGCTACTCCAAACCAAACTTAAAGAACTTGAAAACCTTCGATGCACTAACTTTCAATATTAAGCGCCGAAACACTTCCGGGTTATCTGAAACCCGATCTGAAAACACATCCAAGTCCAAAATCATCATACGAATCTATTGGGACCGTCAAATTCCGGTTCCAAAGTCATTTACACAAAACGTTGACTCAAGTCAAGTTTGGCCATTATGGGCCGTTATTAAGGAACTAAATGTTTCGATTTCAACCCGAACCCTTCCAAACCCGAACTAACCATCCCCGCAAGTCATAAAATAGTAAAAGCACATACGGGGAGTCTTAATTAGGGAAATGAGGATTTAGAAAGCAAAATGATCGGTCGGGTCGTTACAACATTAAAATTCAAAAAGGATCAAAGAAGGCGTAAAATCATATTTCAAACTGAGCAAAACCTAGGATTTCGCTTCAACTTACATGTAGAGCAAGTTCTAGACATAATTGTACTACATGGAACTACACAAAAATCTCACCACACAATAGCACATGATTCAATTAGGATGGCTACTTTCCAACTCTCAATCAAAGCACGTACAGAGTTAAGCTATAATTTTAATGCATAAGGCACAACAGTTAGCACAAGAGTCAAGAAAATGAGTCTAAGTGTCACAAAAACAAGATATTCTGCTTTTCAAGGCACAAATAGTCTACAAAACCTCATGGAGAAAGTTATGATCCACATGCTCAGGTCAGACTTTATTGGTATCAAACAAGTCACTAAATGTGCCGAATTCAGTTTGAGTCTTTATATCCTATACTACGCTAAAAATAAAAAGTAAAAAGTACCTTGTTCAAAAGTTTATCCCTTGGAAAAGATTCGATGCCCAAAGAAAAACCAAGAGGGATTATTCTCTGCCTACGACTAACTAAAAATATATTTTTTTTTAGTGGATCTTAATCCCTCAAGAAAACTGCCCAGAAAATCCATCGTCGGGAAAAGTAAAAAAAATTCTGAATTTTTTTTTGTATTTTCGTTTTTTTATAGAATTACACTCAGAAAGTAATTCCCCCACCCCGCACTTATGTTATGCATAGTCCTTGATGCTCCTTGGGACCCTCTAGGGCCTTCCTAGCAACATAATCCTCAATATTAAGGGTCGGGACGAACCCACACTTAAGCTCAAACATGCTCCTCAGCTTCAACTTGTACTCAGACTCCCCCAATCTGCAAACAAAAACAAAACAAAATGTGACACTATAAAAATAAAAACATTAGAAAAAAATGCACGCTATGTTGCCTTCCAACAAGCACCTGATTTAACGTCGCGGCACGACTCTACTACTCTGCTCAGGCTGGGTGCTTTCGCTTCTTCTTTCTCCCAAGAATTCTAGCCTTTTTTCACGTTCTCGAAAGATCTCGTCTTTCATATATGGCTCTTTTCTCAATCATCTTTACACACTCAGCTTGCAACACCACCTCCTCTAACTCAGTTTTCCCACCTGGATCACTACAATTCACCTCAGGACTTTGCTCCATCCCCTTTGATTACACCACAGTAATCATGCACAAGACCTTATAATGCTTAGGGAGCTTAAGTGCCTTATACGCATTAAAAGTGATTTCCTCATCACCAACTCTCATCTTCAACTTCCCTTCCCTCATATCAATAACCGCTCCACTAGTAGCTAAGAACGGTAGCCCCAAAATAATGGGCACTTCCTCACCTACCTCATAATCAAGAACAACTAAATCAGCAAGAAGAATAAACTTTCCCACTCGAACTAACACATCCTCGATAATTCCTTCTGGCATCACTAGTGACCTATCTACCAATATTGTAAAGTGAGTGTAGTTGGTCTAAGGACCCCCAATCCTAGTTGCTTGAACAAAGATGATGGCATCACATTTATACTAGCCCCTAAATCACACAAGACTCTACCAACTTCTTGTTTCCCAAGAGACAGAGGAATTGTGAAGCTCCCAGGATCCTTCAGCTTTGGAGGAAGTTTACTCTGAACTCTAACAATGCACTCTTTATTAAAGTGCAACTGTTTTAAACTCTGTATGTCTTCACTTGTTTGTCTCAATGTCCTTGAGATACTTTGCATGTTTGGCACTTCCTGCAAAATTTCCACCAAAGGCAAATTCACACGCATTTGGCTCAGAATATCTAAGAAATTCTTGTACTTAGCATCATCTTTTTGCTTATGTAGTCTTTGTGGAAACGGAGGTGGTGGCCTTGTCACAATTACTAGCTCTGATCTTTCGCTCTCTTTCATATTCTCCTCAAGTGGCTTGGGAACTAATTCTCCTTCAGGACTAGCTGTATACTTCTTCTTCTTTGGAACTTCTTCTAATACTCTTCCATTTCTCAAGGAAACCATATTGACTTGAGCTTTAGGATTAGGCTTAGTATCACTAGGAAGAGTGCCTGCAGACCTAGTATTTTGATTTGACGCTAACTGCCCAACATGTCTCTCAAAATTTCTAAAATTGGTCCTGAGTTGTTGATTCTCAAGAAATAACTTCTTCAACAGGTCATTCGTACTCTCCTCTACTTGCTGGGGTGGCTTCTGAGGTTGACTATAATTTCCTTGGGGCCTATACTGATTCTGAGTCATCTTATTTCCACCCCAGGGGAAGTTAGGATGATTCTTCAAATTTGGGTTATAAGTATTCCCATATTGTTCATGCTAATTTATCGGACCTTTGCCTATTGCCACATAATAGATAGATTCAAGATTCGTGGCACATATGTCACTCGTGTGACTTTCACCACATAACTCACATCAAGTAGACATCTATTGCACATGTTGTATCTGTTGTGCTTGGTGCATTGTCATTCTATTCATCTGATTTGCTAATTTTTCTATATCTGCTCTTATAGATGAGAAATCATCAAGCTCAATTACACTTGATGCCTTCTGTTTAAGTGCTCTTCATGATTTCCCATCTCCTTGCCAATTATAATCATTAGCAGTGAAATTGTTTAGCAGAATTCGGATTTCACTATACAGCCTAGCCATGCAACTACCCCGAGAAGCTGAGTCGAGATTCATCTTCGATGTCTCATTCAACCAATCAACAAAAGTGTGGCCCAATACCTCATCAGTTTGACAATAATGTGGGTAGTATCTAAGTAGCTTCTTGTATCTTTCCCAAGCTTGATGAAGAATCTCACCATCCCGTTGTTGAAATTCAAGAATCCGGCTCCTCAACGACTTTGTCTTCCTAGTGGGAAAAAACTTGATTAAGAATTTTCGTGCTAGATCATCCCAAGTGTGGATCGAGTTCACGGGCTCCTTCTGCAACTATAACGACCCGAAATGTCGTAGAAACACATGTGATACTAATTGCTTAGATTTGGCTTGTTTTAAGTGATGTGTCGGGGAATTTCGGCACATATTGATACTATTTGATTAGAAATTGCTTGTTCTACTAGATAATTATCACGTTATTTACTTAGTTTTCGTTTAGTTTCAGTACATGGATGCAAGAAACCCAAAAGCGCGAAAAGAAGGCCAAAAGTTGTGCCAAGACAAGAAAAGAGGCCAACGATACAACAGGAATAATTCTGCGATCGCATAGTGGATCTGCGAGTCGCAGAATTGGAATGTTGATCTCAGAGTCAGGCAGAAACTAAAGCCGAAGTTAGCAGAAGAAAGTTGTCGACAGTGCAATCGCAGAATGAAAATGCGCATCGCATTATCGCCGCAGATGCAGACAGAGTCTTAGGTGAAAAATCAAAGGGAATAGCGATCGCATTCTGCGATCGCAGAATCAATCTACAGTTCGCATTCTGAAATGCGATAGGAAGGAAGAGTACTGGGCCAGTCTGCGATACGAGATGCATATTCTGCGGACCGCATTCCTGATATGCGACAGGAATGCGATCGCAGAAGACAAGTCGGCCCAGCAGTTATTTCAATTCGCCTCGGTTTTTGGGCCTCTATAAATAGCCTCTCTAGGGTTATGTGCAGGGAGAACTTGTCAGATTTTAGAGTGAAAACTTAGTACTTTTGGTTAATTGCAACTTGGGAGAGAATTGGGTGATCAAAACGTGGGAATCTTTATTTTTGTAAGATGAATTCAATTTCTGTTATTCGTTCTTTAGTTCTAAATATGTGTAGCTAAATTTCAATACTAAGGTTGTGAACCCTAGATGGGTAGAATGTTATTGAACAATTGATTTTGATTCCAATTTCGTAAGAAGCTTGATGTTTATTTATTTCTCGTTCTTAATTGAATCGTTAGTGGTTGCAAACATTAACGGGTGCCAATTTACACTATTGAATCTTGGAAAAGGGAGATAGAGTTTGGTAGAAATAAGTAACGACGATTCAAGGCTTTAACCCTTGTCTAATAAAATCACTTAGGAATAAGAAGATTTTAAGTTGGCAAATAATTGGGTATTTGTTATTTCGACTTTAATGTATTCGGAAAAATCATAAAAGGATACATTGTCTAGATATTGGAAAATATTGGATAGCACACTATTAAGACCCAACTGCATATCAAGAGCGGGAATTAATATCAATATCAATACATTCTACTACATTAGGGGGAGCATAACCTTAGTATCTCGACTTCATAAATTTATTCAGTTATTCTTTTCAATCAGCAATTATTAGTTTAATCATCTTTACTTATTCAACATCAATATATTTTATCTTGTTACTTGATCGAATTAAGACTAAGCGAAATACTACATTAATCGGATATTCGTTTCACGCCTATTCCCTGTGGGATTCGACCCCAACCTAGTTGGGTTACTATATTTGACATCGATCGCTTACACTATTCTTAAGGTGTAATTTGAGCGGATCATTAAGCGCCAATCCCTCCTTGTAGTTATGTAATCTTAACATTCTTGCAGGGTATGAGGTATAAGAAGCTAATAATTAAGAAAAGTGTTCGAAAAGGTAAGTAATGCAGGATATGCGGTCGCATTTCTAATATGCGGACCGCATATCTTACACGGGCATCGCATACTTAAACAGATTTCTGGGCAAAGGTTCATGTCTGAAATGCTGTCTAAAATGCGGACCGCAAATTACGCTGCCTGTATCGCAGATTAGAACAGAGAACTGGACAAATTTTATGCCAAAAATGCGCTGAAAAAAGCGGTCGCATTTCTAAAATGCGGACCGCAAATCTCACAACGAAATCACAGAATGAAACAGATTCTTGTGCCAAATGGCATGTCAGAAATGCGGTCCAAATGCGGACCGCATGTTAGGTATGCGATGAGATTGCGGTCGCATTTTTAACACCTGAAAGTTTTATTTTGTTTCGAATTTTGACCCACTATAAATAGGGACCAGGAACCCTAACATGCAAAAAAATCCGTTATTTCGTCAATACCTCAGAAACCTCTCCAAAACACCCTCAATCCCCAACAAATCAACCTCAAAAATCACCTTGAAACAGCCCCAAAATCCGTGAAAACATATCCAAAATATAGTCATCAACCTCGAATTACCAGCCCAGCTATCCCCAATTAAACCCACCAAGAACCAGCTGCAAAACTCACCCGGAAATAGCCCCAATTCAAGCTGAAAAACAACCGTGAAATCACTCCCTTCAAACTCCAACATCAATTACGAAAAACCCCACTCTCTAAGCCCAAGACCCAGCCCAAATTGCTGGGAATTTCGTTGTGGACAGTGCCAAGATTTCAGCTAAGTTAAGGCACCCTACCAACTTGTAGCTCGTTATCCCCAATTGTGTCCACCTAAAGTTCATGAGCACCCATAAAAGGTTGGGCTAGAAGAATTGTTGGAAGTCTAGGAATTTGTTGCAAAGCAAGGTAAGTGTATGTTCTAACCTTAGCTTGAGGGATTAAAAATCGTGTCTTATTTGTTAAATTGCTCCTTGTTGAGAACAACGTATAGGCATGGTGACGAGTGTCTATACGTTGGTGTCACGCATGACCGAGGGTCGTATATGGATAATTGTTGTGTGACTATTGTTTCAAATTGTTGGATATTATCCTTGATTTTGTTATGATATACTGTAAGTGGGAGCGGGTGGCACGCCTGCCACAAGATATTGTGAATTGAGGGTGGGTGGTACGCGTACCACAAGGTTTCTTCATTTTAGTTGTTCCTTTTGGTTATGGTTCTAGACTTCTTTTATTCGGTATAAGGTTGTTAACTAGACTAGTTGAGTAAGGATGGTAGGAGTTAAAGGGTCCGGTGTCACATTAGTAGAGTCGTGTCTAGATTTAATAAAATGATAATTGGGTTGGGAGGTTAATTGTAGAATTTCGACTGTAATTGAGTACTGACATTGATTGAGCTAAATAGGAGTCAAGTTTGGTTTGGTTATAGCTGAATCCCCCTGGCCAGGATGATTGTTTTGATGTTATTTGTTCCCTCGCTGGGAATTTGTTATGTTGCTTTGTTCCTTTGCGGGGACTTCTTGTGACTGTTGTGATGATGAAAGTGGTAGCGGGTGGTACGCTTACCACAGGATATATTGTAAGTAGGAGCGGGTGGCACGCCTGCTACGAGATGTGATGTATGTGGGAGCGGGTGGCACGCCTGCCACGAGATATTATGTAAGTGGGAGCGGGTGGTACGCCTACCACAGGATATATTGTAAGTAGGAGCGGGTGGCACGCCTGCTACGAGATGTGATGTATGTGGGAGCGGGTGTCACGCCTGCCACAAGAAGTTACTGTAAGTGGGAACGGGTTGCACGCCTGCAACAAGAGGTTACTGGAGGTGAAGGCGGCTTGTACTTCATTTCATTTGTGTTAAAGACTGAATTACAGTTTTCTTTCTTATTCATTGATGATTCGTTTTGCTTTATTTGTCTGCTATTCCGATGTATGTTTTCTTTCCCCTATTTAAAATTGTTTATGTATTTCTATTTTCTGCTGTAGATACATATATGTTTATAACTGTACAGGTTTACCTGGAGTCTGGTCCTAGCCTCGTCACTACCTCGCCGGGATTAGGCCAGGCACTTACCAGCACATGGGGTTGGTTTTGCTGATACTACACTCTGCACTCTTTTGTGCAGATACCAGTACCGCAGGCTTCGAACAGTAGGAAGCTCCCAACCTCTGATTTTCAGGCGACCCAAGGTAGTTCTGCAGACGCCCGCGGATCTTGGAGTCCCCTGTCCATTTCTTGTATCTGTTTCTTCTATGTAGTCCAGAAACAGTATTTTGTTATTTCTTCAGAACCTTGTTTGTAGTACTCTTAAACTGTCTGTGAAACTGTGACACCAGATCTTAGGTGTTAGTCTGTTGCGGATAGTTATCGGTGATATTTTGTAAAAAAAATGAAATTTGCATCCATTTCGGTTGTTGAATTACTGTTATCTAGTTGATGTCATTGTGATGAAATAAATCCGTAAATAGAAAAAAAATGGTTAGTAATCCGACTGACTGGCTTGCCTAGCTTTCACTAGTAGGCACCATCACGACTCCCGAAGGTGGGAAATCCGGGTCGGGACATGTTGGTATCAGAGCCCTAGGTTTACATAGGCCTCACAGTTCACAGACAAACTCGGTAGAGTCTGAGGGATCGGTACGGAGACGTCTGTATTTATCACCCAGAGGCTACAGAGTTAGGAAAAATTTCACGTTTGTTCATTCTTGTCGTGCGGTTTGCCCCTCAAATACTAATTGGATTCCTACTCTGTTTTTTCGCAGATGGCGAGAACACGTGCTTCCTCATCTACCGCTCTGCAGCCCGAGCCCCCATTAATAGCTCCCACGCGAGGCAGAGGGCGAGGCCGAGGTCGTGCTAGGGGTCGAGGTAGGGGCAGGACTCAGCTTCCTGCATCAGCACCAGTGACGGAACCTCAAATTGATCTTGATGAGGAGGTTCCAGCCCCAGCAGTTTCGGTGGGCCCAGCTCAGGTCCCAGAGGGGTTTATTGCTACCCCAATTCTTCAGGACGCTTTGGTCCGGTTGGTGGGCCTCATGGAGAATGTCACCCGAGCGGGCTTACTTCCTGTAGCACCAGCCACTTCTCAGGCTGGAGAAGGGGCTCTGACTACTGCTACTCGTACTTCGGAGCAAGTAGCTACCCAGGCTCAGGTCCCAGCAGTTCAGCCAGCTATGACAATTCAGCCGGGAGCAGTGGCTCACGTCGGCAATCGGGCGGCTATGTCCGCCGATGCTTTATGGAGACTGGATAGGTTCACCAAGCTCTTCACTACTACCTTCAGCGGTGCTTCTTCGGAGGATCCCTAGGACTTCCTATACAACTGCCATGAGGTCCTCGGGAATATGGGTATTGTTGAGACCAACGGGGTAGATTTTGCGGCATTTCGCCTATCTGGATCCGCCAAGACTTGGTGGAGGGATTATTGTTTAACTAGGCCGGCCGGTTTGCCATCTTTGACTTGGGAGCAGTTTACAGAGTTGTTTCTGGAGAAGTTTCTCCCCGTCACTCAGAGAGAGGCTTATCGGAGGCAGTTTGAGCGCCTTCAACAGGGGTCCATGACAGTTACCCAGTATGAGTCCAGGTTCAACGATTTGGCTCGGCATGCTCTCATCATACTTCCTACAGAAAGGGAGAGGGTGAGGAGATTTATTGACGGTCTCATCTAGCCGATTCGCCTTCAGATGGCTAGGGAAACTGGTAGTGAGATTACCTTCCAGGAGGCGGTCAATGTGGCCCGCAGAGTCGAGATGGTTCTGTCACATGGAGGTGGTCATGGGTCGGATAAGAGACCCCATCATTCAGGCAGATTCATTGGTACTTCGTATGGAAGCAGAGATTCATATGGTAGAGGCCATCCTCCGAGGCCCTTCCAGTCAGCTCTCCAGGTTTCTCACAGTGGTTCAGGTAACTGCGGTTCTTAGATGCAGTATTCCGATCAGCAGTCTATCAGTGCACAACCGCTACAGAGTTTTCAGAGTCAGCAGCCTAGGGCTTGTTACATGTGTGGCGACACGAGGCACATTGCTAGGTATTGCCGTCGTGCCTTAAGCAATTCACCACACAAGGATTCTCGTGCTATGACACAGGCACCAGATGTTCCGCAGTCCGCCCAGCTAGCTAGAGGTGGGGGTAGAGGTGCTAGAGGTAGAGGTAGAGGTACTGGAGGTGGAGCTCAGGTCGGCAGAAGTGGGGGCCAGCCAGCAGCAGGCCATCCTAGAGATGTGGCTCAGGGTGGTGGGGCTCAGCCCCGATGTTATGCTTTCCCTGCTCGGCCCGAGGCAGAGGCTTCAGATGCAGTGATCACAGGTACGGTTCTGGTCTGTGATAACGATGCTTCGGCATTATTTGATCCAGGGTCTACCTACTCGTATGTCTCATCTTATTTTGCACCGTATCTGGCCATGCCTAGCGACTCATTGAGTGTTCCTGTTTATGTGTCTACCCCGGTGAGTGATTCCATTGTGGTGGATCGAGTCCATCGTTCCTGTGTGGTAGTGATTGGGGGTCTTGAGACCCGTGTAGACTTATTGCTTTTAGACATGGTTGATTTTGATGTCATATTGGGGACCGACTGGTTATCACCTTACCACGCCATCCTGGACTGCCATGCCAAGACTGTGACCTTAGCTTTACCGGGTATACCCCGTTTGGAGTGGAAGGGGACTCCTGGTCATTCCACCCGTAGCATTATCTCTTATGTGAAGGCTCGACGTATGGTCGAGAAGGGGTGTTCGGCTTATCTGGCTCATGTTCGTGATTCCAGTGCAGAGGTCCTCTTTATTGACTCTGTGCTCGTGGTTCGTGAGTTTCCCGAGGTTTTCCCATCCGACCTGCCGGGGATGCCACCCGACAGGGATATTGACTTTTGCATTGATGTGGCTCCGGGCACTCAACCCATTTCTATCCCGCCGTACCGCATGGCCCCGCCAGAGTTAAAAGAACTGAAAGAGCAGTTGCAAGACTTGCTCGAGAAGGGTTTCATTAGACCTAGTGTTTAACCTTGGGGTGCACCGGTGTTGTTTGTTAAAAAGAAGGACGGGTCAATGAGAATGTGCATCGATTACCGACAATTGAACAAGGTCACAATCAAGAATAAGTATCCATTGCCGAGGATCGATGATTTGTTTGATCAGCTCCAGGGTGCCAGGGTATTTTCAAAGGTTAATTTGAGGTCTGGCTACCATCAGTTGAAGATTAGGGCATCCGATATTCCTAAGACGGCTTTCCGCACTCGGTACGGGCATTATGAATTCTTGGTTATGTCCTTCGGGTTGACGAATGCCCCAGCAGCTTTTATGGATTTAATGAACCGAGTGTTCAGACCTTATCTGGATTTGTTCTTCATAGTCTTCATCGACGACATTCTAGTATATTCTCGCAGCCAGGAGGAGCACGAACAACATCTCAGAGTGGTTCTTCAGACTCTGAGGGATAGTCGGTTGTATGCTAAGTTTTTGAAGTGTGAATTCTGGTTGAGTTCGGTTACATTTCTGGGTCATATTGTATCGCAGAGGGTATTCAGGTTGATCCGAAGAAGATTGAGGCAGTAAAGGACTGGCCTAGGCCGGCGTCAGTTACAGAGATCCGGAGTTTCTTGGGACTGGTAGGATACTATCATCGGTTCGTGGAGGGGTTTTCATCTATTGCTGCCCCGATGACCAAGTTGACCCAAAAAGGTGCCTAGTTCAGGTGGTCGGATGAGTGTGAGGCGAGCTTTCAGAAGCTCAAGACAGCTCTGACCACGGCACCAGTGTTAGTTTTGCCCACAGGCTCAGGGCCTTACACAGTTTATTGTGATGCCTCTCATATTGGGCTTGGTGCAGTGTTAATGTAGGAGGGCAAGGTCATTGCCTATGCTTCGAGGCAATTAAAGATTCATGAAAAGAACTATCCGGTGCATGATTTAGAATTGGCATCCATAATTCACGCCTTGAAGATCTGGAGGCACTATTTATATGGCGTGCCGTGTGAGGTGTTCACAGATCATAAGAGTCTTCAATATCTGTTCAAGCAAAAGGAGTTAAATTTGAGGCAGAGGAGGTGGTTGGAGTTGTTAAAGGACTATGATGTCACTATCTTATATCACTCGGGAAAGGCCAATGTGGTGGCCGATGCCTTGAGTAGAAAGTCGGCCAGTATGGGCAGCCTTGCTTATATTCCGGTCGGCGAAAGGCCACTTGCTTGGGACGTTCAAACCTTGGCCAATCGGTTTGTGAGATTGGATATTTCTGAGCCTAATCGGGTATTAGCTTACACGGTCGCTCATTCTTCATTGTTGGAACGAATACGTGATCGACAGTTTGATGATCCCCATTTGTGTGTCCTTAGGGACACGGTGCAGCGAGGAGGTGCCAAGAAGGTCACCTTAGATGATGATGGAATTTTGAGATTACAGGGTCGAGTTTGTGTGCCTAATGTAGAGGGACTTCAGGAGTTGATTTTGAAAGAGGCCCATAGCTCCAGGTATTCTATTCATCCGGGCACCGCAAAGATGTATCGGGATTTGCGACAGCATTATTGGTGGCGTAGAATGAAGAAGGATATAGTTGCGTACGTGGCTCGGTGTTTGAATTGCCAGCAGGTTAAGCGCGAGCATCAGAGACATGGTGGACTGTTCCAGAGAATTGAACTCCCCGAGTGGAAGTGGGAACGGATCACTATGGATTTTGTTGTTGGACTTCCGCAGACCCAGAAGAAGTTCGACGCAATTTGGATCATTGTTGACAGGCTGACCAAGTCAGCACATTTCATCCCTGTGGCAGCCTCCTATTCATCCGAGTGGTTAGCCGAGATTTATATCCGGGAGGTTGTTCGCCTTCATGGTGCGCCGGTATCTATTATTTCGGACCGGGGTACGCAGTTCACTTCGCGTTTCTGGAGGGCAGTTCAGCGGGAGTTGGGCACCCAGGTTGAATTAAGCACAGTGTTTCATCCTCAGACGGACGGACAGTCCAAGCGGACTATTCATATATTGGAGGATATGCTTCGAGCTTGTGTTATTGACTTTGGAGGTTCGTGGGACCAGTTTTTGCCATTAGCAGAGTTCGGCTACAATAACAGCTACCAGTCGAGCATTCAGATGGCTCCTTATGAGGCTTTATTTGGTAGGCGGTGTCGAACTCCGGTTGGGTGGTTTGAGCCGGGAGAGGCTCGGTTGTTAGGCACAGATCTGGTTCAGGAGGCCTTGAACAAGGTCAAGATCATTCAGGAAAGGCTTCGTACAGCCCAGTCCAGGCAAAAGAGCTATGCAGATCGCAAGGCACGAGATATGTCTTTTATGGTTGGTGAGCGAGTATTACTCCGGGTGTCGCCTATGAAGGGCGTGATGAGATTTGGGAAGAAGGGCAAGCTTAGCCCTAGGTTCATTGGTCCGTTCGAAATTCTTGATCGAGTGGGGGAGGTGGCTTATAGACTTGCATGCCGCCGAGCTTATCAGTCGTGCATCCATTTTTTCATCTGTCCATGCTCCGGAAATATCACGGCGATCCAACTCGCGTGCTAGATTTTAGCACCGTTCAGTTGGACAAGGACTTGTCTTACGAGGAGGAACCGGTAGCCATTCTAGACCGGCAAGTCCGTCAGCTGAGATTGAAGAGTTTTCCTTCTGTTTGTGTGCAGTGGAGAGGTCAGCCTCCTAAGGCATCGACCTGGGAGTCCGAGTCCGATATGCAGAGCTGTTATCTGCATCTTTTCCCCGACTCAGGTACTTCTTTATCCTACCCATTCGAGGATGAACGGTTGTCTTAGAGGGGGAGAATGTAACGACACGAAATACCGTAGAAACACATGTGATACTAATTGTTTTGATTTGGCTTGTTTTAAGCACAAATCTCTCCTTGTAATTATGTAATCTTAACATTCTTGTAGGGTATGAGGTATACGAAGCTAATAATTAAGAAAAGAGCTCGAAAAGGTAAGTAATGCAGGATATGCGATCGCATTTCTAACATGCGGACCGCATATCTTATGCGGGCATCGCATACTTAGACAGATTTCTGGGCAAAGGTTCATGTCAGAAATGCTGTCTGAAATGCGGACCGCAAATTACGCTGCCTGTATCACAGATTGGAACAGAGAATTGGATAAATTTTACGTCAAAAATGCGGTGAGAAATGCGAACCGCAAATCTCACAACAAAATCGCAGAATGAGACAGATTCTTAAGCCAAATGGCATGTCAGAAATGCGGTCCAAATGCGGACCGCATGTTGAGTATGCGACGAGAATGCGGTCGCACTTTTAACACCTGAAAGTTTTATTTTGTTCCGAATTTTGACCCACTATAAATAGGGACCAGGAACCCTAACATGCAAAAAAAACCCTTATTTCGTCAATACCTCAGAAACCTCTCCAAAACAACCTCAAACCCCAACAAATAAACCTCAAAAATCACCTTGAAACAGCCCCAAAATCTGTGAAAACATATCCAAAATATAGTCACCAACCTCCAATTACCAGCCCAGCTATCCCCATTTAAACCCACCAAGAACCAGCTGCAAAACTTGCCCGGAAATAGCCCCAATTCAAGCTGAAAAACAACCGTGAATTCACTCCCTTCAAACCCCAACATCAATTACAAAAAACCCCACTCTCTAACCCCAAGACCCAGCCCAAATTGCTGCCAATTTCGTTGTGGAACAGTACCAAGATTTCAGCTGAGATAAGGTACCCTACCAAGTTGTAGCTCGTTAGCCCCAATTGTGTCCACCTAAAGTTCGTGAGCACCCATAAAAGGTTGGGCTCAAAGGATTGTTGGAAGTCTAGGAATTTGTTGCAAAGCAAAGTAAGTGTATGTTCTAACCTTAGCTTGAGGGATTAGAAATCATTCCTTATTTGTTAAATTGCTCCTTGTTGAGAACAACGTATAGGCATGGTGACGAGTGTCTATACGTTGGTGTCACGCATGACCATGGGTCGTATATGGATAATTGTTGTGTGACTATTATTTTGAATTGTTGGATATTATCCTTGATTTTGTTATGATATACTGTAAGTGGGAGCGGGTGGCACGCTTGCCACAAGATATTGTGAATTGAGGGCGGGTGGTACGCCTACCATAAGGTTTCTTCATTTTAGTTGTTCCTTTTGGTTATGGTTCTAGCCTTCTTTTATTCGGTATAAGGTTGATGGTTAACTAGACCAGTTGAGTAAGGATGGTTAGGAGTCAAAGGGGTCCAGTGTCAAAATTGTGGGTAGTGTCTAAGGAGTTCGTAGAAGTTTAAAGGGTCCGGTGTCACATTAGTAGAGTCGTGTCTAGATTTAATAAAATGATAATTGGGTTGGGAGGTTAATTGTAGAATTTTGACTGTAATTGAGTACTGACATTGATTGAGCTAAATAGGAGTCAAGTTTGGTTTGGTTATAGCTGAATCCCCTTGGCCAGGATGATTGTTTGGATGTTATTTGTTCCCTCGCTGGGAATTTCTTATGTTGCTTTGTTCCCTTGCGGGGACTTCTTGTGACTGTTGTGATGATGAAAGTGGGAGCGGGTGGCACGCCTGCCATGAGATGTAATGTACGTGGGAGCGGGTGGTACGCCTACCACAGGATATATTGTAAGTGGGAGCGGGTGGCACGCCTGCCACGAGATATTATGTAAGTGGGAGCAGGTGGTACGCCTACCACATGATATATTGTAAGTAGGAGCGGGTGGCACGCCTGCTACGAGATGTGATGTATGTGGGAGCGGGTGGCACGCCTGCCACAAGAAGTTACTGTAAGTGGGAACGGGTTGCACTCCTGCAACAAGAGGTTACTGGAGGTGAAGGCGGCTTGTACTTCATTTCATTTGTGTTAAAGACTGAATTGCAGTTTTCTTTCTTATTCATTGATGATTCGTTTTGCTTTATTTGTCTGCTATTCCGATGTATGTTTTATTTCCCCTGTTTAAAATTGTTTATGTATTTCTATTTTGTGCTGTAGATACATATATGTTTATAACTATACAGGTTTACCTGGAGTCTGGTCCTAGCCTCGTCACTACCTCGCCGGGGTTAGGCCAGGCACTTACCAGCACATGGGGTTGGTTGTGCTGATACTACACTCTGCACTCTTTTGTGCAGATCCCAGTACCGCAGGCTTCGAACAGTAGGAAGCTCCCAAGCTCTGATTTTCAGGCGACCCAAGGTAGTTCTGCAGACGCCCGCGGATCTTGGAGTCTCCTGTCCATTTCTTGTATCTGTTTCTTCTATGTAGTCCAGAAACAGTATTTTGTTATTTCTTCATAAACTTGTTTGTAGTACTCTTAAACTGTCTGTGAAACTGTGACACTAGATCTTGGGAGTCTGTTGCAGATAGTTATCGGCGATATTTTGTAAAAAGATGAAATTTGCATCCATTTCGGTTGTTGAATTACTGTTATATAGTTGATGTCATTGTGATGAAATAAATCCGTAAATAAAAAAAAATGGTTAGTAATTTGATTGACTGGCTTGCCTAGCTTTCACTAGTAGGTGCCATCACGACTCCCGGGGGTGGGAAATCCGGGTCGTGACAGCATCCATTCTTTGGCTTCCCCCAGCAGTGAAAAGGGAAACAATGTCAGCATGACGTAGTCCTTGGAAACGTTCGGATAATTGTATATATCCGTAATTTTCAGGAAGTTCTGAATGTGCCGTTGCGGATATTCATGAGATAGACCCACATACTGACTGAATCAGCTGCACCATGTACTTTTTAAGTTCAAAGTGACCCGTCATATCAGGCTTCACAATAGCCTGAGTCATATTAGCAAGATTACGCCTTGCGGCTTCTATCACCGGTCGCTCTTCATTATCTGCCATCTCTAGTGGTTGTTGTTGAACTACAATGTCCAACTCTCCTTCTGTTCTAGTTCTTGCTTCGACATCCCTCCTTACCCTGCGAAGTGTTTCTTCTATTTCAGGATTAAGAGGAAAGAGGTTGTTCGCTCTTCTACTCCTCCGCATTCAAGAGAAGAGCATGCGTTAACACAAATAACGCAAACCGAAAAATAAAACTTGAACAAATAATGAATAAAAGTTTAACTCAGACAAGTAGCTAATTTCTAGGTCCCCGGCTATGGCGCCAAAAACCTGTTGCGATCAATCATACACGCAAGTATACGTGGTCGTCAAATAATAAAGTAGTGAGTAGAGTATCGTTCCTACGAAGACTTATGATTAACTTTTGACTGATTATAACTCAAAAAACTTATCTATTCAAAAGATTTTTCTCAAAATGTGTAGGTGATTAATTAACAACCAAAGAAACTATCAAGAAATTAAATAAACTAGAGATTAACTAAAACACGTAGGCAATTTTAGATAAAATCAATAGGTGAGGATATTCCAGGGTCATAATGTAACATTCTTCAAATCTATAAAACTGTCAAATATGTTCAATATAGAGTTATTTTTTATCTTGTCTTGAGTGCATAAAAATTATACTTCTATTATGGATTTAAACCCTTATGATTGACTTTTGAGTCACTTCCTATTTATAATTAACTGGATATACAAATCGAGAATATTAATAAAGTTAATATTAGCTATTTGAACTGAGTATCATTAAATAGAAGTTAAGTCAAAAAAAGGATAAGACCTAAATCCCATAAAGTGGGCTATTGTAAGTAAAAAGGCTTAAAGCCTCCTTATATGAAACAGAACAACAACGAAACAGATAAGTAGCAAGAAACAGAGGCTCCCAGCGAAATACTCACATAGGTTTACAAATTACTAATTCTTGAACTCAAGTATATAAAAAATTTTATTGTCAATTATTCTACAATAGCAGTAGGTAAGAATTGAATAGTTAATTCCCTTCTTTCTCTGTATCAACAAAAAGTTCCATGTTTACGTGTGAAACTTTAAAATTAATTAAAACGGCACTGATTTTTATAGAATCGATTTTTTGATGGGGATAAATTTAACTGGGGCCTACGTATTGGCTTGAGCAGTTTTGAGGTGAGTTGATATAACCCTTTACCAAAGTGGTTTAACTCACAAAAGTACACATACAAGGTGTCAATGAATTAGTTGAAAGAGTTAATATGTACTTAATTGGAGAGAGTGAGTATAATTGCCCGTTTCTCTCTTCAATGCTTCTAATAGAAAGATAGTTAAAATACTTTAGTAACAAACATTACTGGACAAGTTGTCTTTTGATTTGACCAGTTGTTGAATTATAATATAAAGAAGCTTAACGAGCAAATTTTGCTGCTATCATTAGATAGGACTAGCTCCAGTTACTTCACAAAGCATAATCTAATAGTTTGTTGAATGCTATTAAGAAGTCTCTTGGTTAAGATCCAAACTGCCGTTAAGAGTCACAATATACTTTGAAAAGTTACAGTGTTTTTTTGGTTAATGAAAACAAGGAAAGAAGCAACAGATGGTATGCTAATAAAACTTTCCCCTTTGTTCTTCAACCAACCTCTTGTCTTTCATTTTCCTCTTTAAAGGTAATAGGTACACAACGTTCATTAAAAAGTTAGTTATCTCTATTTTTGACCTTACAATTTAAGTGCAATAATTTTTAAGCTTCTGTCATAATCCCTGCGCACTTGAGATTTGAATACATATATTAACTTAGAATTATTCTAGCTAAAGTTTAAATGATTTATTCTGATATATGTACATAAATATTTATTGCGTTAATATTATATGTTGTTTTCATATTGAAAATTCATGAAAAAAGCAAGAATCGTTTGAAATACTTTTGAATACTTATTTCATGCTTTTGCCATACTTTATATTTAAGGATACTAGTATGAGTACGTATAGGTTGTTCGAGAAAATATTTAGACTTGAATGGTCAAGAAAGTTGATTAAGATCTTGATTAAGATCTTAGCGAGGCCATAGAGAATAATTTATTATTAAAGTATTTTTGGGAGTACTCTCTATTCTGAGACGAGGTCATCATCCAGGCCGAGGGTCCTGATCAAGGCGTTGACTTCCTGAAAGTACTTGTGCCAAAGTAGGGAGCACATGAATCGAGGGTCTTGTTGCTGAGAATTTACCTAGCCAGGCTAAGGTATGATACATGAGCGCTGAGAACCATGAAGTGAGTGGCACCTCATGGATTGGGCCTATTCGATCAGGTTGGGATCAAACCTGTGACGATCACACGGTGACTGAGACAGAAATAAGTCAGGATAGTTGGAACTCCCGAAGCATAACGTGAAGTTTTTTTTTTTTTTGACAAGAAATAAAAAGAAAAGAATTCCTTCTTGAATGTTCATAAATTGCCGTTATGCAATTATTTTAGAATTATTCCTAGAAACTTTATGTTTTCCATGCATTTAGAATCTTTGCTTGTAATGTATGTTTTATTAAAGTTTCATCCTTGTCGTTGAGACTCACTGAGTACAATGGATGGTACTAACGTTCTCTTTTGGGAACCTGCATTGGTCTGTGGTACAATGTAGGAACCAGTTTTGCAGGCGAGCAAGCTACAGATTAGGACTTCTCTCACTTCTAATGCCATTGGTGAGCTCCGCTTTTGTTCGTGGAGTATTCCTTTGAGTTGTCATTATTTAGCTATTTCTTTGATTACTTGGAGAATTGACCAGAAAATCTCATGTCTTAAGCAGTGTGTCAATTTATCAGTAGAGACTTCATAGACACAGTCGGTGGGTTAAGATTCAAGTGTTTTTCATAATAACCTTGTAGTATTTCAATAGTTACTACAATAGAATTTTGGAGTTGGTTTACTTTAGATATTCAAATTAATTAAAAGTATTTGATTAAAGTATTGCCTTGTTGCATATAAAGTTTGAAGTATGGTTCGCTTAGTCGAATTTAGCGATCAGGTGCCGGTCACGGATTGTTCAGAAAATGGGTCGTGACAAACTTAGTATCAGAGCCAAAGGTTTATGGAGTCCTAGGGGTCTATGAAGCCGTGTCAGTAGAGTCTTATTTATAGGCATAAAGCACGCTATACTTATAAATAGGAGGCTACAAGCATTTAGGAAAAGTCCTATTTTTTTTTCGCATACTTTAGATCGTGCAGTAGAGCCTACCTCTAAGAAATTATCTAATGTAATCATTTCTCCAGAACTCGCAGAAATGGCTCGTACTCGCAACTCTGACACCGAAACTCAGGATGTTGCTCAAGAAACTATTGCTACTATTGTGGCTCAAGATAGAACTAAGAAAGCTCCAACTCAAAAAAAGAAGGGTAAATCCACAAAGGGGGTTCAAGTAACCCGGGTTGAACATGAAGAAAGGGTGGAGCATGATGAGCAAGTACCTCAAGATTGAACGCCACCCCCAACAGCAGTTCCGGCTTAGACAACTATATCTCCAGAGGTGGGCCAGATGTTTAATGTTGTTAACAATGCTATGGAGATGTTTAAATCCTTCATGGCCAACCAGAACGAAAGAGATGAGATTCCACCTCAATCAAATAGAAAGAACAATTCTGAGTCCTCAAGAGTGAATGAATTTTTGTAGTTGAGTCCTCCATTGTTCTGTGGTACTATAGTTGATGAAGATCCAATGTTGTTGCTGGAGGGTGTCAAGAAAGCCCTTTGAGCGATGAACGCATTTGATGATGAAACTGTGGAGCTGGCTGCCTACCAGCTTAGAGATGTGGCTGGCGTTTGGTTTGAGATGTGGGAAAAGGAAAGAGATGAAGATAATCGTCCGCCTACTTGGGAAGAATTTGAAGAGGCCTTCATTGCTAATTTTATACTAGAAGGGGATAGGGAAGCTAAGGTTACGGAGTTTGAGCAGCTCAAGCAAGGAAATAAAAGTGTGCAAGAATACTACATAGAATTCATAAGTTTGGCTAAGCATGCTCCTCACATAGTTAAGACAGAGAAAGTAAGGATCTGCATGTTTGTTCGCCGTTTGGCTTACCACATCAAGGATACGACATTAGTTGCAGCGGTAGGAATGACATCTTTCTCCTCTGTTGTGGGTTTCGCCAAACACTTAGTAAAAGACAGACAACAAACAAGAGAAGAGAAAGAGCATAACAACAAATCTCGAATAGCGGGCGAGTTTAGTGGTACATCCAGCGAAGGAGAAAGGGTCTCCTTCAATAAGGGGTCATCAGCACCAGCTTAGTCCAGTTATCAGTCAAGTGATGGGTCTTTCTTCAAACATACTTAGAGTTATGGAAACCAGTCTCGCCAGAATCATAATTTTAGGACACCATCCTTATATAGCCAGAGTCATGTTGAGCAATATTCATAACAACACGGTCTTCGTAGTACATGTAAGTGGCAACATTCAAGTCAGTGCAAGCTCGGGTTCCACGGTTGCTATCATTGCGGAGACTGTGCTCATATAAAGGCAAACTGCCCAAAGTTGCGAAGTAATTTCAGTTGGGGATCAGCTCATCCTTCTAGTTCCTCAGCTACCACAGTTGCACCACCTCAAGCTCGTAGTTCTCACAATCAGTCCAAGCATGGGGCAGGCAGAGGTGCAGATCGAGTTACTCAAGGAGCGGGACAACCCCATTTGTTTTCTACACTTGATCATCAGTGTGTAGAGGCATCTGCAGAAGTTATTACAGGTATACTTCTAGTCTGCTCACATAATGCTTATGCCATAATTGATCCGAGTTTAATGTTTTCGTACGTGACTCCATTCTTTGCAACTAACCTCAGGCTAGAACCTGAACAACCTAGTGAACCATTCCTAGTATCTACTCCAATTGGCGAGTCAGTGAAAGCCACAAGAGTCTATATAGGTTGCATAGTTTCGGTCCAAGGTCGTAGCACCGAGGCCGATCTCATAGAGTTAGAAATTGTAGATTTCGATGTGATCATTGGTATGGATTGGTTGTCTTCCTGCTATGCTATGTTAGATTATCATGCCAAGATAGTCAGGTTCCAATTTCCAAATGAAGAAGTCTTAGAGTAGAAGGGTAGTTCAGCATCGCTTGGAGGTAAGTTTATTTCTTACCTTAAGGCACAACGAATAATCAGTAAGGGGTGTCTCACCTATTTGGCTAACATCATTAATCCAGAATCATAACCACCAGCTCTTCAATATGTGCCAGTTGTTAGTGAATTTCCAGAAGTTTTCCTTGATGACCTTCCGGGACTTCCTCCTAAAAGAATCATAGACTTTGGCATCGATCTCAAACTAGACACTCAGCCCATATCTATACCTCCTTATAGGATGGCTCCAGCAGAACTTAATGAGTTGACGGAACGGTTGAAAAACCTTCTTGACAAAGTCTTTTTCAGGCCAAGTGTTTCACCGTGGGGTGCCCCGGTCACGTTTTTCAAGAAGAAAGATCTCTCAAAATGTGCATTGACTATCGGCAATTAAATAAAGTTACTATTAAGAACAAGTACCCACTGCCAAGAATTGATAATTATTTTAGCAACTTCAGGGTGCAAAGTACTTTTTAAAGATATTCTTGAGGTCTGGGTACCATCAGTTGAGAATCAGAGAAGAGGATATATGTAAAACAACCTTTAGAACTCATTACAGGCACAATGAATTTCTAGTAATGTCCTTCAGGTTGACAATACTCCAACTGCATTCATGGACCTCATGAACTGAGTTTTCACGCCATTCCTTGATACCTTTATTATCGTGTTTATAGACGATATTTCTGGTATACTCTAAGGAAGAGCATGCAGAACACCTCAAGATAGCCTTGCAGAACTTGAAGGACAATGAGCTTTATGCTAAGTTTTCAAAATGTGAGTTCTGGTTGCAATCAATGGCATTCTTAGGCCACGTGATATCTAGTGAAGGCATAAAAATAGACCCTCAAAATATAGATTCAGTCAAGAACTGGCCAAGGCCGACAATGCCAACCGAAATTAGGAGTTTCTTGGGGTTAGATGGCTACTATAGATGGTATGTAGAGGGATTTTCTTCACTTGCAGCTCCATTAACTAAGTTAACTCAGAAAGCAATTAAGTCCCAGTGGTCAGACGCATGCGAGCAGAGTTTTCAAGAGTTAAAGAAGAGGTCACCACGCACATGTGTTAACCTTGCCGACAGGTTTTGGTGGGTCACAGTGTATTATGATGCCTCCAGAGTTGGTCTTGGTTGTGTTCTTACGCAAGATGGAAAGGTTATTTTTTTGCACGACTTTAAGCTTGCAGCAGTGGTGTTTGCATTAAATATATGGTGACACTACCTTTATAACGAGCATTCTGAAGTGCTTACAGAACACAAAAGCCTCCAGTACATTTTCAAGCAGAAAGAGTTAAATTTCAGAAAGAGAAGGTGGCTCGATCTATTGAAGGATTATGACATCAATATCCTTTGTCACCCGGGCAAAGCTAATGTGGTAGTAGATGCACTTAGTAGGAAGTCAATGGGTGTCCTGGCCCATCTTGTAGTACAAAGGCGAACTCTAAGCCGAGAAATTCAAGAACTAGCAAATGATGGAATTAGATTAGATGATACCGAAGAAGGAGGTATAACTGCTAATGCCTTAGCACCAATCCTCTCTTGTTGCACATGCTAAGGCTAAGCAAGATGAAGATCCGCACTTAGTGAAGTTAAAAGAAGGAGCCAGAAACAAAGAAATCACTACTTTCCGTAATGACCCGATCGGTTGTTTTGAGCTCTAGCGCATCGTTCGATAGTTTGAGGCCTTGAGTAGCTTCATTTCATGTATTACGACTTGTACGTATGGTCGGAATTGGATTTCGGGAAGTTTGGAGTTGTTTCGAAAGGGAAATTCTAAATTCGGAAGCTTTAAGTTGGAAGATTTTACTAATGTTTGACTTTTAAGAAAATGACCTCGGAGTCGGATTTGAAGGTTTCAATAGGTTCAAATGATAATTTCGGACTTGAGCGTATGTTCGGGTTGAGTATCGGGTCGTCCGGGAGCATTTCGACGCTTATTATGGAAAGTTAGAATTTTAAAGGGTTTTAGAATTTCCTAAATTTGGCTTGAAGTAGATTTTTATGTTATCGAAGTCCATTTGGGTTCCGAGTCTCAGAATAGGTTCGTATCCTGATTTTGACTTGTGCGTGAAGATCATTCCAGAATGTTTTGATATGATTTAGACGCGTTCATCGAAGTTTGAAAGTTGAAAGAAATATTTTGATCTTCGATTCATTTTTGATGTTATTCGTGGTGTTTTGATCCCTTGGATAAGTTTTTATAAGGTATTGGAGCTCGTTGGTATGATTGGACGGGGTCCCGGGGGCCTCGGGTGAGATTCGGGTGGTTTCGGATCAAGTTTGGGTGTTTCGATGTTGTTGGTTTCTGGTGTTTCTGGTAAGCACTAGGGGTGGGTGTCGATCAGTTTGGTCGGTTAGTATGAAAGTACGGTTCGGTTTATCGGTTTTTGATTTTGTAATATTAATAACCAAACCAAATCAAAGTTTTTACGGTTCGATTTTTTCAAGGTTCGTTTCGGTTATTTCCGGTTTAGTTTTTCAGTTATTAACGGTTCAAGATTTTTATATCCGATGTAGACTGCGGAACACATATAAAAATGATAAACCACATACACCTACTCGAAATAGATAAACCACTGTGGTGCTCTTTAATTTTCCAACTTGTTAACAACCAAAAAACAGAATTGGTTTCAAATATTTTATAGGTTAGAAAAACTTGAAATCATTTATTACTTTCTTTTTTTCTTTCATATTTACCCTTATTGTTTCAATTAGTATAGTGTGATACGTCTAACGAGAGATAATGGATTGATCACGAAAATGTTCTTATGATCAAATTAAGCTGTTTAATTTATTCTTAAGAGGTTTGCAAGAATTTTAGAAAACAGATAATATGTATCAGGGAAGATATATATATCTTTTTTTTGGTCTGTTTAGTTACTTAATCAATAAAGCTCTTTAGTATTCCAAGATATAGGGTAAATAAAGAAGAGAGAGCAGGGGTTGATGATATTTGTATTAACTTTACTCAACCAAATTTCTTATCAACTGTGTAATTAGCCAGATCCTGTTGGCTAAGACATCTCAGGATAAAAGCAAATTTTTCTCCTCAATTCACTCTTCGTCAGTCATTTTTTTGGTTTTAAGTATTATAATCATTTCTGAAAATAGCTTTGGAGCTTTATGCATATTTTGACTAAGACGTAAGAGTCCAAAAGGTGGTAAAGAAATTAGGCTTTAGATGGGTTATTTTGGTTAAGCACTTAATTGGGCTAAGAAGTAAGAGACCAAAAGGTGATAAAAAAAATTGGGCTAAGCCTAAGAGTCCAAAAGCTGGTAAAATATTTTGATTTTTCAATTTAACCGAAAATCGAAAACCGAACTTTTAAAAACTATAAACTGCAAACCGACCAAAAAACTAAAAAATCGAAACCGAATAAATCAAAATTTTCGGTTCGGCCGATTTTTTCGGTTCGGTCAGTATTATGCCCACCCTTAGTAAGCATCGCGATCGCGGTTGAAGGAGCGCGATCGCGAAGAGAAGCTGGAGCTGGAGAGGGATTTGTGCATCGCTAACACTAATGCGGAGGGGAAGCTGAGGCAACCTACGCGAACGCGTAGAACGGAAGGTGAGCTGCGTCTGGGGGCGCTAAGCCATCGCGAACATGGATCAAGGACCGCGAACGCGAAGGAGTGAGACGTGGAGGCATCGCGAATGCGGGGAAGGCCATCGTGAACACGAAGTAGGATTTTGGTGCAGTTGGACTTTTGGCCTTCGTGATCGCGAGGATGTTTCCACGATCACGAAGAAGGAGGTGTTGGGCAGTGTCATTTTAAAGACGGAGGTTTGGCTCATTTTCACTCCATTTCTTCATGGGAGCCGACCTTGGGAGCGATTTTGGAGCACTATTTTCATCGTCAACCAGGAGGTGAGTGATTTCTTCTCATTGCGAGTTAAATACATGGTTTATATATGGATTTAAACATGAAAATTAGTAGAAATTTTGGATTTTGGTAGAAAAACTATAATTTGGTATTGTTTTTGATTTTGACCGCGAAATTGGACGTGAAATTTGGAATAAATTATATATTTGAGTCCGTGGTGTTATGGGTAAAGTTTATCTTCAAAAAGTTTTAAAATCCAAGCATGTGGGCCTGAGGGTTGATTTTATTGACTTTTGAAGCGGAGTTGGGAATTGTTAAGAATTGATTTATTATGAGTATTAGAGTATATTCTTATTGGTTTGTACATTGCTTGACTAATTTTGGAGTGACGGGCATCGGTTTGAGGTGTTAGAGTGGCTTTGGAGCCGGTTATGGAACTTCGGAGCGAGGTAAGTCTCCTGTCTAACTTCGTGAGGGGGAAACTACTCCCTAGGTGATTTAATTGTAATGTGCTATTAGTTGTGGGTGCTACGTATGCACGAGGTGACGAGAATCCGTACGTAGCTAAATCATGTTTTTGTCCGGGTAGACTAAGGAGTTTACCATGTAATATTTGGAATATTTAAATTCATTCTACTGGCTTAATTAATTAAAATTATGATTGAACTTGATTTAGAAATATATACATGTATATTAGGCCGAGCCTTATTACCTTAAGTTTTTGGAAAATTATTTGAGAAACGGTAATTGTTATACTCACCTTGTGTTCATATACTGTATCGTAAACTCGTGTCTCGTAATTCGATAATCCCTTTCCTTTCTTGTGTAGTGGGCCGAAAGCCTCTGCAGAATTATGTACCGTACTCTCATGGGAGCGGGGTCGTTCGCCTCGGTAGTATAATAGATGCTTTATGGTTCGTGTCGCTCGACCCTCGGCAGTGTACACGTTATGATGAGATTGGGTCGTTCGCCTGGGCAGTATCATATTCTTTCTGAGATCTGGTAGTACCACCTCGGCATAATCGTGCGTTATATCGCTAGCAGTCCGAATATTTGCGAGATTTTTCTTCCACTAATGCCTTGCATTTTATATTGGAATTCTTATCCGTTTGTTATTGGCACTTTATAT
Source organism: Nicotiana obtusifolia (assembly GCA_002018475.1). Taxonomy (NCBI): domain Eukaryota; kingdom Viridiplantae; phylum Streptophyta; class Magnoliopsida; order Solanales; family Solanaceae; genus Nicotiana; species Nicotiana obtusifolia. The sequence continues at coordinate 269,480 of MCJB01007002.1, forward strand.
TTTCGAGCTGTCGAGATAGAATACGAGATTGAGAAATTGATATTGTTAAAAGAAATTCTGGAAGATTGTGTTAGTTACAGATTTACCTCACTGCTATTGTTGTACTCGTATCTGTTTATGATTTATCATATTAATTTATTGGACCACTAGTAAGTGTCAATGTCGACCCCTCGTCACTACTTCGCCGGGGTTAGGCTATATATTTACTGGATACGCATTGATTTACGTACTCGTTCTGCACTTCTGCACTAAATGTGCAGGATCTGACAGGTTCATTTGATGATCATCTTGGCGCGTAGGCGTAGCTATTGAGGAGACTTCATGTGAGTTGCATTTCAGGCTACGCATCGCAGTCCACAGAGTCTCAATCGTACTATTTATCTCATCCTGTCTTATTTACATTCTAGACAGATGTTATTATTATTGTACTCCTTAGTAAATGCTTATGCACTTGTGACACCAGGTTTTGGGGGGTTCCTACTGGATGTTCATTATTATAGTCCACGTAATCATTATCATTTCACCTGTAATTTTCATTTTATACAGAAATTGGAAAATAAAATCACGGATTTTCTACTAGTGCCAGATTTTACTCTACTTATGTAATGGGATTCATGATTTTGAAAATAATAAAATGAGTAACTAAGTTGATTAATCACTATTGGCTTTCCTGACGGCGGCGTTAGGCGCCATCATGCCCTATAGTGGATTTTGGGTTGTGACAGCTCGGTATCAAAGCTCTAGGTTCACTTAGGTTTCACGAGTCATGAGCAAGTCTAGTAGAGTCCTGCAGATTGATACAGAGACGTCTGTACTTATCATTGGGAGGCTACAGGGCTGTTAGGATCACTTCTCTTATTGATTCCTCCTCGTGCGATTTGATTCTATTAAAGCTTATGCCTTCATTTTCTTCCCACTCAATCATATGCGACGTGGGGCACTTGTTATAAATTGGACATTGAGGAGTTGTAAATGGTACCGCAAATGTGGTGCAAGATGTTTTTCTGTGCGTATTCGAATGGGCTATTATTGTCACCTTCTGAGATTCATGCGTTGTTATCACACAGTGTTGGTGTAATATAGGGTGCTTGTTTATGTGCCGAGGAAGTGAATGACTTGAAAGGAGGATTTCTCAATGCATATTTAGAAGTTCAGCATTTAAATCCAGCGGAGGAAAGGCAATCGAACTATCGATGTTCAGGCTTTGGGTAATGAAGTAACGAGGCTTGATATTTTTGAGCAAGGTGGAATTCTCATCTGTGAGGTGGTGTCGTCGTCCTTGTTTTAATGTATTAAGGTCCACCGGTGTTATGGTCTTCTTCGATTTGCCTTCGGGGCGGGTAATTGTGAAAAGGTGCCTGAGAAGCAGTTGTTAGAGATAGCAGTGTGTAGCGGTTTGGGAATAGAAGTGGTGTTCCTAATGTTGATGGCTCGAGAAAGATGATCTTCTAGGAGGTATAGAGTTGTAGCAATTTATTAGTTCAGGTGCTACAGGTATGGATTTGATTTTAGGCAATATTTGGGCAGCGAATGAGGAGGAAGGACATGGCGGAAAATGTCTCGTGGTGGTTGAATTACTAGCAGGTCAAGTATGAAAAGCAGAGGTCGAGAAGTTTCTTAAAGGATATGGTTTAACTGAAGTGAGAGTGCCAGAGTAGCATATGGATTCTGTGGTAGGATAGCCACATGCCTTGAGAAAAGTTTAGAGCGATTTGGGAATCGTTGTGGGAAGCGACGAGGTCTACGGATTTTATTTGAGATGGAAGCTACTGCACTGAGGAAGACTGAGTATGGCAAAGAGGAGTTTGCTTTAAATGAAGAGGGGTGTGAAAACTTGATTACCATTTTTTGATGCGACGTGACTTTGTGTTTGGAACGTATTGTCGAACTTTCAGTCATGTCAATAGGGAAGGAATAGACTAGTACGGCCGGTGGATGAGCATGGGCTCAGGAGGGTTTACTGAATGCATGGTAGTTTTACCAAGTCGAGCATCGTTGGAAAATGCCGGCATGGAATTCCTCAACTGGGTTGTCTCCTGTGAGCAGGTTAGCGATTGCGTGATGTTGATGAAGCATCTATGAAGAATTCTACTTGCTACCTGGTAAGAGGTCAAATATGTGATTGTGGCTGACATTCGAAATGTTCATGAAACGTTTAACAAAAGCTTTCGAGAAATTTGGCGGGTTAAAGGTGCGAGATCATGGTAACAGAGAAGGAGGAATCTTTATGGGTTCTAGGTTTATGTAATTGTAGCTTAATGCTAAGTGAGGGAGCCCCACCATCTATGATTGGATCATGTGGTTGTTTGCTTGTGCGGTTTCTGGTTATCGGTGCATTGATGGGTTATTATGACTAAGAATAAGAAAACATCAGGGGTAATTTGAGCAAAGAACTTGTCAAATGTGTGCTATATTTCGCCTTATCGATTCATGTTCAGGTTTTGGAAGACTCAGAGTTTATACTTCTTTTGGATGTGATGCACAAGGAAAAGAAGTCATCCGGTTGCTTTTTTGAGAGGGCGTTCATGTGCTAGTAGAGTATTGGAGTTTGGTTATACCTGAGACCGAGACAGAGTGGGTGACTCTTAATAGTGGTTATAATGGATTCAAGGATGTAAGCACGGTGTCTAAGGATTTTAGGTTCATTGTGTGGTTAAAGATCAAGTTTTTGCAGTGGGTATTGAGATAATGTGATCTCATGATTTGGGTCACTCGGGATGAGTGTTGATCGAGCTTCGTTATGTTTTTGAGTGGAGCTATTATTATGTCTAAGGCAGGTCAAGAGTAAATCGGAGGAAGTTGGGTCGGTTGGTAATGGTTTGAATCAACGTGATTGAGGAAATGATCAGTTCCTTCGGCGTGTTAATGTTATACAAGTGATTTGTGTTGGTACGTGCGGGCTTGACAGCCGCCGCAATTTGATTCATTTGGAGGTATTTGATTATAATGGCATGTTATGTGTAGATAGATCCCGAAAGAGTTATGGTGGTTTGTAATTTCTGCGGTTATGAGAATTCGGTTGCGTGTTGCCATCGTTCCTCTGAAATGTGTTGAGTGAAAGGGTTTTAGATGATAAAGTGTTTATTCTATTGGTGGTTCAGGAGTTATGATAAAATTCTTGTACTCTCGCATAGCAACATGATAGGTGCAGTAAATGGCATGGGAATTGGAAGTTGAGGATCCAGGTTGCAGTTTGGTATTGACAAGAATATCACGAGCTCGGATGAGCAGAAAAGAATTCAGATGTTCAGAGTGAGCTGATATTTTCGTTAGTGTCACCTGATAACGGTGTCCTATGTAAGAGGCTTTGTGTACTGATTTGCATATTCTCGATTTGCTTTATAGCATTAGCACTGTTGGTGGTAAGGAGGTGCAGACCTTGCTACCTGGTGTGGAAGGTCGTGGGAGCGTATCACACGAGGAAATCTGTATAAGTATGATATGTTAGTCACTTGATTGTTAAAGATTGAAACCAAGCGTGGAGATTATGGTACCATCTTTAATGTGAAAGTTTATGCCTGGAAGGTGCTCTATTCCTTTGGTTGTGAACGGTGGGAGTTTGTTACGGATTGGACAGCTGCTCGTGTGTGTCATGAATAAGGCCAATATGGATCCTTTAAAGGGTGTTGGCCCATTATGGTATGATCAGAATCAGTTTGAGGTCCGCTGGTGGGTCAAATGTGAATGTGTGCTCTACGCCAGGTCGGATGTGTTCATTCGTCATAGCATTGCTTACGGAGGAGTCTTTGGGAATTGGATGTTATTCCCGTCGTCAGCTATTCCATGTAATACACTAATGTGCCATGTGGGTTGTGAGACGGCTTGATTATTCGCACATATGTTGTGGTCCCGTGTAGCTTATTGTATTATATGAGCGGGATGGCTCTCGAGATGCAGGTCATTTATTGCACCTTAGTCGTGCCTGGGTTTTGTAGCATATGGTGCTATCCCTCTCCCTAGGGTTGTTTTTGTTGCACTTGGCATGCTTGTGGTCGATATTCGGGTATTTTGTAGGTATAAGCATTATGGCTTGATAGGTATTTCCTTATTTATTTTTATGTGTGGATCAGGTGGCATGCCGCCACGGGTATGTTGTTTGGATCGGGTTGCACGCCGCAACGGTATCATGTGTGGATCGGGTTGCACGCCGCGACAGTGATATGTTGAGTATGGCTCCCTATATCTATTCTTGTGTATTTTGTTTCTTATTCTCTGAGAAGGGTTCATGGCATCTGTTCGACCGTTTTATTTGTTATGCGGTCTGGGTAATTCTTTTCCAGAGTTCGTTCCTCCTTATATGTCATATTCAAGTTGTGGCTTGTCGGCGCATTGATGGCGTCATATGAGATCTTGGTCAGTGCTTGAGGTGGCTTATTGCCTTAGCAGCTTGTACTAGGTGAGACGAGATTATTGGACCTGAAATTAGTGCAATCGAATTTACATAAGATATATTAAAGAGAAAATATCGTTATTTAGTTCAGAATGGGTTAATGGTTCTTGTCAGGAGTAAAGACTCCATGATTTGTTGATTCAGTAGGTGGTTATGAGTTTCTACATATCTCTTTCGTCGTGGCAGTGTTGCAAGAGTTGGAACCGAGCTTACATGAGTTATGAGGTGTATTGCGGGCATCGAATTCGTGAAATTTCAGCTATTGTGGTCGGAGGATGCTATTCTGGTCAAAAAACTTATGCGGTGCATGGCGTGATGTCAACGGAGGAGCATGCTCATGTTGATACAGTGTGTGGTGATTGATGCGATGCTTGTATGTTAGAATTGGGTCTCATGGAGAATTCCGGATGTTGGAATTTGGTTCTAAGGCTTATTGACTAAATAAATAGGGAGAATCTTCAGCCTGGATTGAGCTAATGTGCTCAACTAGGTTGTGGTGGAAAAAGTAGGTGCACAAGGTGTTGAACGGTGATTTTGGGACAACTTCGAAGTAGTTCTTAGCACGTTCGAGGACGAACATATGTTTAAGTGGCGTAGAATGTAACGGCCCAACCGGTTGTTTTGAGCCCTAGCGCGTTGTTCGGCAGTTTGAGGCCTTGAGGAGATTCACTTAATGTATTACGACTTGTACTTGTGATCGGAATTGGATTTCGGAAAGTTTAAAGTTGTTTTGAAAGGGAAATTCTAAATTCGGAATGTTTGAATTGCTAGTAAGTCAAAGCCGAGCATCAGAGGCATCGTGACTTAGAGTTCATCGTTGGTGAGCGCCAATGAAAGGAGTTATGAGGTTTGGTAAGAAAGGGAAACTTAGTCCTAGGTTTATCGAACCTTATCTGATTATAGAAAAGAAGGGAAAATGGCTTATGAACTAGCGTTGCCCGTTAAATTGTCCTCTGTTCATCCTGTCTTTCATGTGTCTATGCTTAGAAAGTACATTCATGATAAGCGCATATAATACCTACCGATATCATAGAAATTAAATGTATGTAAACCTAGCGTTGCCCGTTGAATATTCCTTATTTATTTGAGGAACAAGGTATGTAAACATAGGTTCGTCTTGGCATTTATATTTCATTTATTAAATACAAGTTAGCATGTGTTTATGTCCTTGCTAGATTATACTTAGTAGTTGAAGTAATTTAGTTTCTGTCAGAGTATATTTAGTTATTAAAGTGATTTACTTTTGGCTGAAGTGTTGTGCTTTAGATTTTGGTTGGTTATTGTGGTACCTCCTTGCCGGAGTGTGAGTAATTAGTTTATGAGATAGGTATGGTGCCTATGAATGGCCTGTTATGGTATATGTTGTTGGTATAGTTGTGTTATTTGTGGCAGGAAATATTTTTGGATAGTCCAATTATAGAAGAGACCCTGCCGAAAGTTCCAAAAATTTAGGGAATTAGCCAAAATTTTGAGTTCTTTGTGAAAATGAGTAGTGCTAAGAAAACTTAAGAAGTTCAAGGACTTAAGGAATGCTCGAATGTTGCTACGTAGGGAAGATTGTAATATTCCTCAAATCTATAAAACTGTCAAACACGCTCAATATAGAATTAGTTTTTATCTTGTCTTGAGTGAATAAAAATTATACTTCTATTATGGATTAAAACCCTTATGATTGACTTTTGAATTTCTTCCCTATTTATAAATAATTAGATATATAAATAAAGAATATTAATAAAATTAATATTATTAGTTATTTGAAGTGAGTATCACTAAATAGAAGTTTAAGTAAAAAAAAAAAAAGGATTAGACCTAAATCCCATAAAGTGGGCTATTGTAAGTAAAAAGGCTTAAAGCCTCCTTATATGTAACAGAACAACAACGAAGCAGAACTTTAAGTAGCAAGAAACAGAGGCTCCCGGCGAAATACTCACACAGGCAACGAGAAGTTTTAGGTTTTTTTACAAATCGCTAATTCTTGAACTCAGGTATATAAATTTTTCTGTTGTCAATTATCCTATAGTAATAGTAGGTAAGAATTGAATAGTTAATTTCCTTCTTTCTCTGTATCAACAAAAAGTTTCATGTTTACGTGCAAAATTTTAAAATTAATTAAAATGCACTGGTTTTTATAGAATCGATTGTTTGAAGGGTATAAATTTAACTGGGGCTACGTATTGACTTGAGGAGTTTTGAGTGAGTTAATATAACCCTTTACCAAAGTAGTTTAACTCACAAAAGCGCGTATACAAAGTGTTCGATGAATAAGTTGAAAGAGTTAATATATACTTAATTGGAGCGAATGAGTACAATTGCTCGTTTCTCTCTTCAATGCTTATAATAGAAACTTAGTTAAATACTTTAGTAACAAACATTACTGGACAAGTTGTCTTTTGATTTGACCAGCAGTTGAATTATAATAAAAAGAAGCTTAAAGAGCAAATTTTGCTGCTGTCATTAGATAGGACTAGCTCCAGTTACTTCACAAAGCATAATCTAATAGTTTGTTGAGTGCTATTAAGAAGTTTCTTGGTCAAGATCTAAACTGCCGTTAACACTCACAGTATTCTTTGAGAAGTTATAGAGTGTTTTTTTGGTTAATGAAAAAAAGGAAAGAAGCTACAAATGGTATGCTAATAAAATTTGGCCTTTTTGGTGGTAGGCTATAATCTCGTGTTTTAGTCACTTATTACACTCCAATTTACTGCACTTTAATTCAGTTTGAGCTTCAATCCCTAGTGTTTTGCACTAATTGTATGTTTTATACCTTGTAGGAGTGATTTCGAGCTATGTAGATGTTTGGAATGAATTTGGGTGATTTGGAGATTTGAAGTCTGAGTAAAAGCCTAAGGGAATAAGCCGGAATCGCGTTTGGGGGTCGCAAACCACGTCAGGATAGCTAAAAAGCAAGAAAAATCTCTACTCTGAGAAACTTGCACAGCCGTGGCGTGTGGAGCGACGCATGGGCCACCGCGGCTGCACATATTTCTGCTCCTGTCAAATCACAAGCTCTCTGGATTTCCCCACAACTGCCCTGCCTAGCACGTTGCCCATGCGGCGTGCCTGTACAATTTTTACAGAGTTATTATCCCAGTTCGCACAGGAAAAGGTATTTTCATCTAGGCCCGACCCTACTTAGTATAAATACATGTAAAAACGTTATTTTATGGACTTTTGACACATCTAAAGCCTAAGGAGGCTAATAAGGAGGGGGAGAAGCGAAAGCACAAGGAATTCATCATTCAATCCTCACTCGAGACAAGAGTTTGGATCGTTTTATGTTTTCTTTATATTTGTGATGAATTAATCCATTTCTATGAAGTAGTTCTCTTTAGGGTTTGATGGATTTGGTGTCTTGATACTTGTTTGTAGATAATTAACTCTAGTTTTTATGTATTGAATCATTTTGGATGTTTTAACTATTGCATATATATTCACTTGTTCGTGTAATCGAGAGAGGCATAACTTGTGATACTGTTGCATTATATTTTGTTGGTTGAAGTTATTAATTCTTCTTAGTAATCGGAAGAGGCTAGTTGAATTGTAAACTTAGTTAGGAGGATAATCGAGAGAGGTTCTCCTAAAGACCAATCCACTACGATTGGTGTTTTCGTCTGGGCCTGACCCTACTTAGTATAAATACATGTAAAAACGTTTTTTAATGGACTTTTGACACATCTAAGGCCTAAGGAGGCTAAGAAGGAGGGGAGAAGCGAAAGCACAAGGAATTCATCATTCAATCCTCACTCGAGACAAGAGTTTGGATCGTTTTATGTTTTTCTTTATATTTGTGATGAATCAATCCATATCTATGGAATACTTCTCTTTAGGGTTTGATGGATTTGGTGTCTTGATACTTGTTTGTGGATAATTAACTCTAGTTTTTATGTATTGAATCGTTTTGGATGTTTTAACTGTTGCATCTATATTCACTTGTTCGTGTAATCGAGAGAGGCATAACTTGTGATATTGTTGCATTATATTTTGTTGGTTGAAGTCATTAATTCTTCTTATTAATTGGAAGAGGCTAGTTGAATTGTTGATTAAACTTAGTTAGGAGGATAATCGAGAGAAGTTCTCCTAAAGACCAATCCACTCCGAACTCTTGTATATTTTCACCGAGCTTAAATTGGTTCATATTGTGAGGTTGAGACTTAATCGAGAGAGGAGTTTCTACTAAACGTTTGAACTAATAATTGAGTGAATTCGAGAGACTCACTTGAACATTAGAAGTGAATTTACTAGAGTTAATCCCAAACAATTATCTTGCACCTATCCAATCAACCCCTATTTTCTCCCATTGACATTTTCCTTGCTTACTTTTGTTCGATTGTCATTAGTCAATTAGCTCTAGATTCTTAGTTAATTTTAATTATTAATCACATTATTCTCAGCTGTTGATTATCTTGGATAGCAATTTAGCTACAAACTACAATAATACTGTTTAAATCCAATCCCTGTGGATACGATATTATAATTATACTATTTTTGACTATCGAGCATATTTGGGTGTGTGTTTTAAGCTCGTCAAATTTTGGCGCCATTGCTGGGGATTGGCAATCAATAGAGTTGGAAATAGTTTGTAGTGCTAATTTAGGAATTTTTTTTCTTTTTATTTTATTTTGTTTTTTCCTTTTTACGGTTGGTGTTCTTTGACTGTGCGCAGGTTACACATTAGATTGGTGCATGACCCAATCTTCAGGGAAGGAATTGCTACCATACGAGCCGAAAATTGAAAAACAACTGCGACAGTTGAGGAAGGAAAGAAAGATCACTGATACATTAGAAAAGGTTGAGCAATCCTCAACCAAAGATATGGCTGAAAACAGTGAAGATAATGTAGATTTGGTTGCGAAAGAGGCAGCCCAACAAAGAGAAAAAGCTGCACGAGATGCTGAAGAAGCAGCATTTAGAGATGCACAACATATTTATGAAGAAGAGAGGGGTCACAGGCTTAATCAAAATCAACTTGTGGGTGCAGGCTAGTTCAGAAACATTGCTCCCGGTGCTAGGAGAACACTTGGTGATTACTCTAGACCGGTCTACAACCAGGGATTGTCAAGCATTCGGCCACCTCCAGTTGCAGCAAATAATTTCGAATTGAAGCAAGGGTTGCTCCACAATCTTCAAAACTACTGTGTGTTCAGAGGAAAGATGAATGAAGATCCAAACAATCATCTACTGGACTTCGAGGAGATCATCAACACCTTTCAATATAATGGTGTTTCACAAGATGCAGTTTATCTAAGGGCATTCCCCTTCACGCTTAAAGATGATGCGAAATAGTGGCTTCGAAGCTTGCCTCAAGGATCAATTAGAACATGGGAGGAGATGACCAGAAAATTTCTTGATAAATATTTCTTTTTAGCTAAAACGGGCTAGTTTAGAAGAGAGATCCATAACTTCTGCCAGAAAGACAATGAAACTGTGTTTGAAGCTTGGGAGAAGTTTAAGAAGATAGTCAGAAAGTGTCAATATAAAGGTATTGAACTCTGGATGCAACTCCAAGATTTTTGGGATGGTTTGACACGGCCTCACATAGAACATTGAGCAATGCAGCTGGAGGTCCGTTAATGAAGAAGACACCAGAGGAGATAGTCACTATTCTCGATGAATTATCTGAAGATACAAATCAGTGGCCCTCTGAAAGTGCTGAAAGAAGAAGGGCGTATGGTGTTCACCCGGTTGATGCTAACACATCTGTGCAGGTACAGCTTGATGCTATGGCGAAAGAGATAAGGAGCTGACCTTAGCTTTAATACGGAGTGAGACTCATGCAGCTTGTGATATTTGTGGAAGAGGACACCCGACTCATGAGTGTCAAGCCTCAACTGAGGAAGTTAATACTGTTGGAAATTAAAACTTTAACACAATGGGTCAGAAGCACCCCGATTTTTCATGGAGTTCGCCTGGAGGTACAGCAAATGCATGGCAACAAAACAACGCCAGACCTCTGGGACAAGGAAAGCCTGTTTTCCAAAATCAGTAGAGGCAACAATTTCAGCCCTAGCAGCAAATTCAGTCTGGGTTAGAAGATCTGATGAAGTCCTCCATGGTCAAGACATATGAGAGATTAGATGCTCATGGTGCAGCTATCAAAGAACTTGGCACAGGGTTGCAAAATTTGGAGAAGCAAGTGGGATAAATTGCTACCATATTGTCTGAAAGGATCCCAGGTACATTGCCAACTGATACTGAAAGGAACCCAAAGATACTGTAAATGTTGTAACTCTGAGAAGCGGTTCAAGTATTGGAAGTGCCTACCTCGGTCCAAAAAGAGGTGGTACCTGAAAAAGAATATGGAGAGCAGCTGAAAATTGAAGTCGATAAGAAGAAGAAAGGCAAGAAGGGAACTGACAAGAAGAAGGAGGAGGACACTTTGAGAAGGGATGAATCTAATGAAGAGAGCAAGCACATACTTGCTCTACATTTTTCCCAAACATTATATAGAGAAAAGCTGGACAAGCAGTTTGAGAGATTCTTAGATAGGAGATTTGTTTGTAGACTTCTCTTTATTTCGCATATACGTTGTGGTTAAAGTAAAAATCATTGGACCCTTCAAAGAATATTAGTGTCATCATCAGTAATATATATTTTACACTGATTGAAATATTAATTTTCTATATATTATTGGGTATATATATATTTTTAAAAACAGAATGCATGGCCTGGGCAACCAACTTGGACTGATTGAGATCGTGATGCTTAGCTTGCTCTTACTCCATCCTCAATAGAAGAGCAAGCTAAACACGATCTCAATCAGTCCAAATTGGCTGCTCAGGCCATGCCCTCTATTTCTGAAAAAATATATATACTTCATAATACATTTAAAATTAATATTTCAATCAGTCCAAAATATATATTACTGATGATGACATTAATATTTTTTGAAGGGTCAACAACTTTTACTTTAACAACAACGTATATGCAAAATCAAGGAGAAGTCTACAAAACAAATTCTCCTATTGATCTGCCTCCAGTTTCCTACTGAACTAGTGTACATGAACTACAATGTAACATGTCATCATTGCCATGCATATGTTATCAAATTTACACATGTAACAACTTCTATATTTGTCATCAAATTTCAAATTTCGCATTTATGCTTTTTGTAATTTTAATATGAATATTTGTATTTTGTCTTCCCTATAAGGATTTTTTTTTTTGTTGGAAGAAACTAGTGAATATCTAAAAAGGAAGTGTTCCTCGTGATTAGGAAGAACTCATCTTTTCACTTCATAAACCGGGAACTTACACAAATAGTCAGTCGAATTTGTTGTTTATTTTTTAAGCCATTATATATAGATTATATAATAATTACGTTTTACATACGTTTATACACATATTATGCATATAATATATATCCGCCGGTTATTTTAAGTTTAAACGCTTGAGTAGGCAGCCCTTTGAGTTAATTATTTCTTATAAAAAATTATCCTTTGAATGATCTAATAAAGAGCAAGAAAAAAAATTGGCTCGTGCTTATAAGAGAACTAGGCTACTAGGCAAAATGTGAGATAAACAAAATGCCTTGACATCCAAGTAACTTTTTGAAAAATATATTTGTACATCTACCTAACCACTCTTGTTAGGCGATCAAATAAAGTAGTAAGAAAAATTGTGATCAAAATTAAACACAGTTAAGTATGGTATAGACAATAAAGATTTCTGAAATTAGTCTTTACACAAGGTTAGGGGTGAATATAATGACCCGATAGGTTATTTGTAGTTTTAACCTTTAATTCTGTGTTTCCGAATACCGAACAACTCCGTTTAACCTTCTTCGATTTGTGTGTGCATTCCATGTCTTTTTCCGGAAGGTTTTTGTGTGAAAATTTAATGAAAATGTGAAATTGTGCCTTAAAACTTAATTAAGTTGACATCGGTCAATGTTTTGAACAAACGAACCCGGATCAGTGTTTGACAGTCCCGCAGACATTCCCCATGCTGCGGTTCCCTCCAGTCCGTTCCCGGGTTGGGTTAGGGGAATATCCGAGCGAAGTGGGTCCGTATCGTGATTTGGGACTTGGGTGTAAGTTCAGAATCGAATTCGAAAGTCCCTAGCTCGAATTATCACAATTTATTGAAAACTAGAAACTTAAAAGTTAAAAGAATTAATAAGTTTGACTTTGTTGCTACCGGATCCAGATTTTGGTTTCGGAACTTGTTATAGATTCATTACTGTATTTATGACTTGTTTGCAAAATTTGTGCAAAACGGACTTGATTTGACGTAATTCGGACGTCCGCTTGAAATATTGAAAGTTCTTAAGTTTCATTGAAACTTTCATTCATTTCGGTGTCCGATTCGTAGTTCTAGGTATTATTTTGGAGTTTTGATCGTGCGAGCTAGTTCGTACGATTTTATTGGACTTGTGTGCATGTTTGGTTTGGAGCCTCGAGGGCTCAGTTATGTTTCAGATAGGCTTTTGGAGTGGTTTTGAGTTTAGGAAAAATAGCTGGTCCATCTGGTTCTGGTGCAAGTCTCTGATCTCGCAATTGCGAGATCAGTGTTCGCATTTGCGAACATTCAAATTCCTTTCAGGTTCGTATTTACGAATTAATACTTCGCATTTGCGAAGAGGGATGGGTCAGCAATAGATCGCATTTGTGATCAAAAGGTCGCATTTGCGATCAAAAGGTCGCATTTGCGGAGTCCCAGAGTTCGCATTTGCGAACAAATCATCGCAAATGCGATGATAGAAGAGATGTGAGATTATTTGAATTTGTGAAGCTATTCTCGCATTTGCGGGGTTCGCATAGGTCGCAATTGCGACATTTGCGCCTGGACAAAAGCTGAGAAAAACGGGATTTTAGCTCACTCTCTCAAATTCTTAATCCTAAACACCTTAGAGACGATTTTCGCAAGAGCTTTTCTTCCTAAATTTATTGGTAAGTGACTCTAATATACTTTCTTTCAATTTTCCATTTCATTTCATAAGATTTCAACCTTAAATCTATGATTTTCATGGTAGAAATTAGGCATTTGCGTAGAATTAGGAATTTTTGTAAAATTAGAATTTAGACCTCGAATTGAGGTCGAATTTCGAATTGAATTACATAACCGGGCTCGGGGGTAAATGGGCGATCCGGTTTTAGTTTGAACCTCGGGTTTTGACCAAGCGAGCTCGGGGGTTGACTTTTGTTAACTTTTTCAATAATGATCTAAATTGAAACTTTTGCATTCGTGGGTAATTTTTGGTGGCTTATTTTGAATCATTTGGTTGATAATTTGCTAGATTTGGTTGGTTTGGAGGCTTGTTCAAAAGGCAAGGCTATAGTTGATCTTTGAATTGGTTGCAGAGTGAGGTAAGTATCGTGGTTAACCTTGACTTGAGGGATTAGAACTTGTTGCCTATTTTCTACGTGTTTAACGTGTGGGTACAACGTATATGTGAGGTGAAGAGTACTTATGCATTGTTGTTAGGTTAAAGCATGCAGGTAGAACTTGTTTCCTTTTGGTTTATTGTCTTTTTAATTGTGGCATCCATGCTTAGATTTAATCATTACTTATTTAATCGTTTTTTTTTGTATTCATGGAATAATTGGTAATGGTTGACTATGTGAAAATTGAGGTTTGGTATCTTGGAATCATATTTGACGTAAAGTACACCCCTGCATTATTTATCTCCCGAATTTGTATATTCATTATGACATGGTATGGGAGAGTGTTAAAGCACGAAGGGTGATGTCGTACCATTTCATTACCTTAATTACTGATAAATACATAGTGAGGAATTAAAGCACGAAGGGTGGTACCGTGCCAATCTATATCAGTTATTCACTATTACATGGTGAGGACGAGCGGTGCCATTTCATTTTTCTTATGACATCAGTTTTTGTAAGGATGAGAGTAAAAGTACGAAGAGTGATGTCGTGCCATTTTCATATCGTATGTTATTTGTCCTCTTTGGTTGATGATTTATTTGACTATCTTTGTTGTCTTTCCTGTTGTAGTTATCGTATTTTTTTCCCCTTTCGCATGTCCCCTCCCAACTGTACATATTAAATCTCTATTTTGTTGCTGTTTGGTACATATATCTATGTTTGTACAGGTTTAATTACGTGAGTGTCCTGTCATATCATCACTACCTCGTTGAGGTTAGACTCGACACTTACGAGTACATTGGGTCTGTTGCACTCATACTACACTCTGTACTTTCTGTGCAAATTTTGGTACTGGTCCCAGCTGTACGTGAGGTGCACTAGCTCGGATTATCATTCGGAGACTTGAGGTAGATCTGCTGACGTCCGCAGACCTTGAAGTCCCCTTACTCTTTCCCCCTTTACTTTTCATTTCATTCGAAACAGTTGTATTTATTCCAGTCTCTATTTGTTGGACTTCTAGTAGCCCGTGCACTTGTGACACCAGATTCGGTTTGTATTAGATACTTCAGATGTTATGGTTTTCCGTACCTTACTTCAGAATTTATTTCAGCAATTTTGGTTTCCTTATTATTATTATTATTATTATTATTATTATTATTATTATTTTATTTGAACTATTAAAATGGATAAAGCATTCTAATGTTGGCTTGCCTACCAAGTGAAATGTTAGGAGCCATCATGATCCCGAGGGTGGGATCTTCGGGTCGTGATAGTGACTGATTCCAAAATAGAAGGACAAGGGCTTGGGGGAGATACAGAATGAAAATCTTTGGATCGGAGAAATCCTTTTGAAGAAAAGTTTGTGAAAAAACATTATGGGTCAGTTTGGAAAGCCACCATGTAATTGGAATTAGTATAACTAATAGGGTAGTAATTTCACAGCCTAGTAATTATACAATATTGTAATTACGAGGACCTATTCGTTTGTAATAATGTATTTACAGTATAATTACAAGTGTACTGTTTGGTTGTACAAGTATAGTTATACAGTAAGATTAAATTCTAATTATATAGTTAATTATCAAAAATTCAAATTTAAGATTGAACAAACATATGCCTTTATAAAAAAAATATTAAATTTTATATTTAAGATAAATATTGTTTCTTGAACATATATTAATTACTAATCATATATTTGTAACTGATATTATAAAAATAATTGATATATATTTTTCAAATTAATAATATTTTACTTTAAACAATTATAAAAATTAAAAGTACATATTTTGTAAGATCATCATGAACTGCACACTTGGTAAAATAATTAATATTTATAAATATAGTGTCATAATATTACTCAAATATTTTACGAAAAAAGAAATGGCATGCAATCTGAATTAATAAGAGAATATTACTAAAGCAAACAAAATGGAAGGGAAAATATAACTTAAATTCAAATTCCAAATTTGTTTTACAATAATACTCTTATGTAAAATTATAACATAACATAAAATAAGTTTTAATATAATTTAAGTAAATATAATTTAAAAGAAAAAAAATATAAGTCTATAACTTCATTCAACAATAAGATTCTACTTTAATGACGTCACTCATTATATGCTAAGTATATTAATGATTTAATATTTCTAATATTAGAAGGAATAGTTTCAAAACTAGAATAATAACACATATATGCTAAAAAACAAAATAAAAATAAAAATATGAGCAACTACATAGAATCACAAAAAATACAAGTTTGAGAATAAAAATATTAAATATTATAAAATAATCTATCTTTTAGCATAATTAAGTTTGCATATAACTTTATCCTAAAACAAAATTCAACTTTAATGACCTCACTCTTTATAAGTCAAATTTGTGAATGGCTTATTCTTTATAAGATTATAGGTATAATTTTTTAGAAAAACTTGAATAATAACATATCTAAGTGTAATAAAAAAATAAATAAAACTAATTAAGACAGAAATAAAATATGAGAAATTATGTAGAAACACGTGAAGTTAAGATTGGCAAAAGAGAAATAAGGAAATAAAATAAATAATATAAAAAAATAACATTTGGGAAAAAGAATTTAAAAAGTTAAAAAATAAATTAAAAATAAAATAGAATATAAAAAAAAGTAACTTAAAAAGAAAAGAATAGAGATTCAAAAAATAACCTGGTAATTACACCATGTAATTACCAGCAGTTCTCAGCTCCCCTTTGAGAATTGTAGAATGCAATTACACCTCTTCAATTACATTCAATTACATGTTGATCAGGTAATTACTTGATCAAATAAACATGTTAAAACTGTATAATTACACCCAATTATAACAAAATCCAATTACATGGAAGCTTTTCAAATAAGTCCTATATGTTGGAATTTGTTTTTGATGGAATAGGTGGTTAGGCACTGTACCCTCAATTGTAACGGGGTCGCCACAAATGAGGCGATTGAGGTTGACATCGAGACAAATGTTATAAGTTCACCAGTAATCTTTATGAACACATTCAAGTCCTGAAATAAAAAAATTTCTAATATAGAGCACTTCGTTCTTCAATGAATTTATGCGACATGAATTCAGTTAACCGGAGCTCTACCAAATATCGGATAAAAAATCAAAATAATATTCATAAAAGGTGATATCTTCGATTTGGGATGGTTGTTAGGAACCTCCTCGAGTTCATGTCATATATCTCAAACTTTTACCCTTAAGATTCCATTATGGAGCTTCTTTGTTCATTTTTGGTCATGTGGAGTTGTGGACCTAGCTTCTTTTTGTCCCATGTGCTAATATTAAGAGTTTTCAGAAGAAAAAAATCTTGAAAGGCATTTCTCAATCAAAAATTATTTTCTAAAAAGATTTGCAACTTTTTTCCACAAACAAAAACTTTCCAAACAGAGACCTATGGCCAAAGCTTTCTAACACGAAAAGTGAATTTGCTGTCAAAGAAAATGTACAGATTACGTGAGAATCCACTGTCCTTACATGGAGTGGTGTGAACAGACTTCCATATGTTAGAAATTTGCACCACCTAATAAGTAATGTGAGTCACTATTAAAAGTAAAAGAAAATGAATTTAATTTGCATACACTATGTAAAATATATTTATAT
Source organism: Nicotiana obtusifolia (assembly GCA_002018475.1). NCBI lineage: Eukaryota > Viridiplantae > Streptophyta > Magnoliopsida > Solanales > Solanaceae > Nicotiana > Nicotiana obtusifolia. Next base: position 286,813 of record MCJB01007002.1, read on the forward strand.
CAATAATAAATTCAATATAATCTCACAAATAAGGTTTGAAAAGGATAGTATGTACGCAGACCTTACTCCTATCGTGAATATAGAGATGTTGTTTCCAATATACCCTCGGCTCGAGGAAAAATCAAAATAAAGCAGTAGCAACAGGCAATAACGAGAACAAGATAATAGGCTTGCCCCGTGGCGTCCTGGCAAGCCTCTCAAAGCCTAGCGCCACGGTCGGCCCCGTGGTCTTGGCAGCGCCAAGTGACAAGCGTGTATGTGCCTCTGTCGCCCCACCAACACCCCTTGCCGGCGCCCAGCGGCTTGCGAGTGTCAACAATGATGCGCACACAGACAATGCCGCGCAGACAAGCGATGCCGCGCGCATCCATCATGATCCAAGCACAAGCGCCAGCGCCCAGCCGCAGGCCAACCTCAATAGTGCCGCGCGCGCCGACAGCAACGCGCGCGCAGACCCTGATCCTCAAGACAAAGTTGCTGCCATCGGATTTGGTTCTACATCATAGAAGACTAAGTCCTTCTCATTGTAAATATAGAATAGATTTACTTATTTTATACTCATTGTGCTCCTAGAGCTTTCTTAGATCTACTCCTGTAATTTTGGTTTATTTATTTTAAGCATTATTAGGGGGGTATCAGCATTCAAACATTCAAGCAAGCAATCAATTCTCTATACTGGTGTCTCGCCCCCTCGACACCACATTAGCTTTGTAATAGCTTTCAGTATTTTCAATACAATCAGCATTCATCATCAACTACTGCTTTCAATTCTCTCGTTACCTACGATATTGGTTTTCCCGCATGGCACTGACAATCTAGTCTAGCGTGCGGAGGGGACCTCAGTTGGCGGACGGCAATCGTACTGACATCGATTGCCTAGCCTTACGTCGCCCTTCCAAAGAAGCTCAGGAAGGCGCCGCGTAACAGTTAGTATCAGAGCCTAGGCTCGACATCGGACGAGGGAACGTGTTGCCATTTCACCATTTCTGACCATGGTGACTCAAGGGGATCGAATCACCGTCCTCGAACAAACAATTGACGTACTACGGCCCATCGTAGATACGGTGCCTGATTTAATTGGACGACCTGGACCGCAGGATGCGGCATGCCGAAAATGACATTGCAAACATCAGTCGGGACTCTGAGGATGACCGTCAAACAACAGCTGTCGAGGCAGCTGCCATTCATGGCAAATTTGAGGACCTCCAACAGGAGCGTGCTCAGGATTTGGCCCAACGTGAACAAGAGGCAGACAGAATCACTACCATGCAGCAAACCATAGACAACTTGACAGGCCAGCTCAATGTTGTCAATGCTTCCCTTCAAATCCTGCTCAGAGGAGGCGACAATCATATTGGGGGCGCCATGAACATTGCCCCTGCTCCACAAAAGCTGAAAATTCCGGAGCCAAAGCCATACAACGGAGCTCGGGATGCAAAAGAAGTGGAAAACTTCATATTCGACATCGAACAATACTTCGAGGCTGTCGGTCCACTGGACGAAGCAAAACAGGTAGCAACTGCTGCCATGTATCTTCAGGGCGATGCTAAGCTCTGGTGGCGAGTGAAATATGAAGCCATCAGGGCCGGTGAAGACAATCTCCAGACATGGGCGGAACTAAAGGCAGCCATACGCCTACAGTTCTTCCCCGAGAATGTGGAATACAATGCACGGAGAAAACTGCGGGAACTCCGCCAAACCAAGTCAGTGCGGGAGTACGTGCGGGACTTCTCCGCGCTCATGCTAAACATACGAGACATGGGGGACAAAGACAAACTCTTCGCATTCATAGAAGGTTTGAAACCTCATGCTCGTGCAGAGCTACAACGACAGAGGGTAGATACCCTGCCCAAGGCAATCCAAGCTGCCGAATGCCTTGGGGACTATCATTTGGAATCTCTGAAGGATAGGCCCCAGCCGCCTATCCGAGGAGGGTACAACGGGAGCCAACCAAGCCATGGTGGCCCTAGCAGGAATGGGGGAGATCGAAGTGCATCCAGATCTAAGACTCCTTCATCAAGCAGCAACACCACTGCATCAGTCAACAACAATCAAGGGAGAAAGCCTCCCTCAGAATGCCGTCATTGCGGTGGGCAACATTGGAACAATGAATGCCCGCATGTACAGATCAACGTTCATCAAGCTGTCGAAGACGAGTCAGAGACTGACTCTGACGACGCGGAGCAAGTAGGTCCTTTCAATGCACTTGTTAGCTCCATCACAGACACCTTAGCGGGACCCAGCACTGGTAACCCTAAGAAGAATGCATGCCCGATCACCAAGAAAGGGAAAGAGAAGGCGGATGAGAGGCCTCCCACCATAAAAGAGAGGACCCTCATGTTCGTCGACATGAAAGTAAACGGCCGTCCCATCCGAGCCATGATAGACACGGGTGCTACCCACAACTACCTAGCCTCATCTCAGGTAGAGCGCCTCGGTCTGGTCGTGAAAAAGTGTAAGGGCAGTGTCAAGGCTATCAACTCACCATCCCAGCCGCTGAGTGGAAAAGCCAAAGCAGTACCAATGAAGCTTGGTCCATATGAGGGAAGATTCAACCTACACATAGCTATCATCGATGACTTCGAGTTGATAGTGGGATTGAAATTCCTGAGGCAAACCAACACCATACCGGTACCATTCGCCGACATGCTCCTAATGATGGGAGAAAACGGGGCTAAACCTCGCGTCATTCCATGCAAACTCATAAAGATGGCTGCTGAAAACATCTCGGCCATGCAGTCGAGGAAGGGAGGTAAAATACATGAACCCAAAGTTCAGGCTACCCTCATCCTCAAGTATCAGAAATCAAATCATCGGTGTCAAGCAATTGATGGTGCCCTACATTGCGTAAAGACTTGCCAACCATGTCCTAAGGACAAGTCGGATCGCCCAGCACAAGCGGGACTCTTGAAACCGCTACCTGCCCCACAGAGATCATGGGAAAGCATTTCCCTCAATTTCATCACTGGATTACCCAAGGTCGAAGATCTTGCAACCATCCTGGTTGTAGTAGACCGGTTTTCAAAGTATGCCACATTCATAGTAGCTCCGCAAAGCATATCGGCAGAGGATACAGCTCGACTCTTCTTTGCCCATATTGTCAAATATTGGGGTATTCCCAAACACATCATTAGTGACTGCGACTCACGCTTCACTAGCAAATTTTGGACCCAACTCTTTCGGTGTCTTGGATCCACAGTCAGCCACAACTCAAACATGCATCATCAGGCAGATGACCCAACGAAACGGTTCAATGCCATGCTGGAGGAATATCTCCGCCACTTTGCAACCGGGTCGCAACAACATTGGGTGAAGCTTTTGGATGCTGCTCAACTGTGTTTCAATTCACAAAAGTGCGCCATTTCAAACAAAAGCGCTTTTGAAATTGTACCGGACAGCAACCGCTACTCCCACAAATGATGAATGCGTTAAACATGCCAACATTGCATAAAGCTGCCAGCTTCTCGAAGGAATGGGAGCAAACCATGCAGATAGTGCGGAGCTATCTCGTCAAAGCCCAAAACAGGGCCACGAGGCATGTTGAACAGAACCTGTGCTTTGCTCAATATCAAACAGGAGACAAAGTGATGGTAAGAGTCCCAAAGCGGTACTTATTTGCAGGGAAGGACAAGGACCCTCGTCTATTGCGAAAATATATCGGACCCATGTCCATTGAAAAATGCCTTGGGAAAGTTACATACCTGGTCAACATTCCATCCTGGTGGAAAATCCAACCAATGTTCCATGTCAGCCGCCTCAAATCATTGCGCAAATACATGGAGCGTCATTCAGACCCTCATCATCACCCCACAAAGCAGAGGGGAACAGACTCCCAGCCAACAGACGCCGAAAACCTTATCATCATCTTCAGGCAAATAAGGCTCCGGGGACGGCGCCAACTCAGGTGGGGGAGAATGTCATGGGCGGCTTTCCAGCCTCGCCCCATGACCCCTTGGACGCACCCTGTGGCGTCCTGGCAAGCCTCTCAAAGCCTAGCGCCAAGGTCGGCCCCGTGGTCTTGGCAACGCCAAGTGACAAGCGCGCATGTGCCTCTGTCGCCCCACCAACACTCCTTGCCGGCGCCCAGCGGCTTGCGAGTGTCAACAATGCTGCGCGCACAGACAATGCCGCGCAGACAAGCGATGCCGCGCGCATAGCCAATGCCGCGCGCATCCATCATGATCCAAGCACAAGCACCAGCGCACAGCCGCAGGCCAACCTCACTAGTGCCGTCGGACTTGGTTCTACATCATAGAAGACTAAGTCCTTCTCATTGTAAATATAGAATAGATTTACTTATTTTATACTCATTGTGCTCCTAGAGCTTTCTTAGTTCTACTCCTGTAATTTTGGTTTATTTATTTTAAGCATTATTAGGGGGGTATCAGCATTCAAACATTCAAGCAAGCAATCAATTCTCTATACTGGTGTCTCGCCCCCACGACACCGCATTAGCTTTGTAATAGCTTTCAGTATTTTCAATACAATCAGCATTCATCATCAACTACTGCTTTCAAGTCTCTCGCTGCCTACGATATTGGTTTTCCCGCACGGCACTGGCAATCTAGTCTAGCGTGCGGAGGGGACCTCAGTTGGCGGACGGCAATCGTACTGACATCGATTGCCTAGCCTTACGTCGCCCTTCCAAAGAAGCTCAGGAAGGCGCCACGTAACAGTACGTGGTCACCAACAACGGTAGGCCATTTATCGTAATTTCAACAACGTTTTAATTTCTTTCTACAACAGTGGATTATCCAAGTTTATTTAATGAATTTTTACCTAATTATATTTTATTAAAATTTTATTAATTTTTACTAAAAAGATTTTAACTTAATTATATTTTGGTATATAATTTATAAATTACATGTAAATAAGTATTAAATAAATATCCCTTAATTGTAGCATTTTCATATGGTAACCGAACCGAATTCCACACCTTAGCCAATTGTCCAATAATTAATCTATCTTCGTCTCTCTCTCACTCTCTCTATCTCCGTTAATTTTTTGTCCTTTGATCTTCTCTACTTCTCTTCTCGATTCTCATCTCTTTTCTCTTTTCATCTTCAAGGAATCCAATAATAGATTTCACGTTGTCGTTTGTCACTTGCGAACCAGCTGAACTACTACCCCGTCAGTCATTGACATCCATTAAAATATTTCAAAGCATTGAATTCTAAGTTAAATCTAAAATCACTATTTGTTTGGATTAAATATTATTGCAAACAATTGAGAATATCTTAGAAGTTTGCATTTCAATTTTAAAGGTATTTGATACAGAGTAAAATTGATTTTGACTGAATATTAAGAATGAAACCCGAAGAGGAAGAAGAACACATGACATGAAAAATAAATGCAAACGATGTACAAAACATATTTGAAGATTGTGTTAAAGTTCTATGAAAATTATTTTAAGTTGTATTCAGTTGTAGTTTTAATCTTTTTGTATGAACGTTACATGAAAGTTATAAATAAATTGTAACTGTATTAATCGTTGTATGAAATTTGTATTTAAGTTATTAATACTCTCTTTATGTATATGCATTAAAATTGTATTAAAGTTGTATAATAGTTGTATGAAATTTGTATAAAAATTATATTTCAGTTGTATTATGTTATAGTTATATTATTTTTTGTATAAATATTGTATAAAACTTGTAAATAAATTATATGTTGTACGAATAGTTCTGCGAATTTATATTTATGTTGTTGCAGAAGTATTAAATTTGTATTAAATTTGTAGTCGTACTGACTACTAACTACTGGAGGTGATGACTGAGGGTGAGCGAAAAACATTTTCCGGCGAGGATAAATAAGAGAGGCAGAGAAAGGGTCGCCGACATGAACATGGCAGTGGTTTTTGAAATGTATTCTTGCTGATTCTTGTGACAACCCTGTTAGGATATACTATTAACCATGTGGTTTGATTATAGTATTATATTTTATTTATTGGAACAATTGTTTATTTATTTATTCAATTCAATGAATTCTTAATTCAAATAGATCATTTGTTCATATGTGTGCCCTTTACTTATATAGTAGACGATTTAGTGTATGGAGCTTTAGCTCATGCGCGGAAGATTAAATTGTCGGTTCTTATAAGTTATAAAGTTAATGTTCACAATCAAAGATGAAACTGGGCAAAGCATCTTGATGATTGTAGCATAAGATTAAATTATAATCTATCTTGATTATGGGAATGGTTTAGTTCCGACTTCTTATGCTAGTACATTTTTGTGTATTGAACGGACCAAGTAGAGATAAGTGTTTTTGTACTGAATATATAAAACTACCTCTCTAGCTCATTGAATGTTCTTATACTCTTAATCTTGATATAATTATTATGATCAATGTGCTTTGTTCATTATTTTGATTTATTAAAAGGTACGACTCAACTGCGAGTTAATGTATTCCTGGTAAATTGAATAATGACAAAGTGCATTTGTGAAATAATAATTAGTTGACAGAATCCGTGTCTTGACCATTGAGATTGATGATACCCCTTTATGGATGCTTGAAAGTTTTCATGTGAAAACCCTGCAGGTGGATTTTGTATCCGTCACATGAAATAAGTTAAGCGGAAGTATAAATGATTAAATTAGTCAATAAATTAAATTGTCAGTAATTTAATTTATCTGATTGGTATTTGTAATCTTAACACGGGGAGTTAAATAAGTTTTAATGAATGATTTCGAAATTAAACTGAGGAGTGCAATTACAATTTTCTGGTGGAATAAATTGTAATTTATTATGGTAGGATTAATTCATTCATATTCCGAATTAATACCACAATAGGAAGCCTCGTTATTAAATCTGTGGTCCCTACTGTGCCTGAATATTCTAGAACGAGGAAATTAAATAAGAAAATAGTATCCTTGGTGGGTTAAGAGACTGCTACACATTTTTGGTACGTAGTAGACTCCTACACGTTTTGACTACTAAGACTTCAAATATGTTTTGGTCTTATGAAACCAAAAAGCAGAAGAAGTAGAAAACGTGGAAACCAATTACCAAAAAGTAAAAAACGAAAAGAAAGCTTTCACTTTCTTCTGTGAACGTGAAAAGGTTTTCAAACCAAAAGGAAAACAAAACACGGGAAAAGGTTTTCAAACAAAAAGAACAAAAACGTAAGAAGCAAATAGCTTCTGTTTTTGTTTTTGGTTTTCAAAACAGAAGGAAAAAAACGTGAAAGAAGAAGCTTACTAACCCAATAAGTAAGCTTCTGGTTTTTGGTTGAAAAATATACAAAAGGATACTATTTCTCTTGAATAAAAATACTTGCCACTCAAGTATCACGTTCGGTAGAAATTCAGGATACACAGTAGAAGACCGTAGACCTGGATAGCGCAAATATTATTGAAGATTTGTGTGGTAACTTCAAGAGGTTAGTGTTTCTATCTCGTTAATAATTATATTTATCTAGTTTACATGTAAGATTATATGGTCTTGGGTGATTGCTTCCGTTGCGTTTATGCCTATTTTCTATCAAACCCGATATGTCATTTTGATGACTAATCCTTATTTTCCTATCATGAGACTTCTATTAGCTCCATTTGATATTTTTCGATTTGCATGTGCAGTCCGTACTTTATTGAAAAAATTTTATGTAAAAATTATAAGAAAATATGAATTTTGGCTTTAAAAATAATTTGAGTTGATTACGGTCAATATTTAGTATAAACGACTCCGGATCAAAATTTGACGATTCTGGTAGGTTCATACTGTGATTTCAGAATTAGACGTATCCCCAGAATTGAATTCGGAGGTCCCTAGGTTGATTTGATTTGTTTTGCCGAAATCTAGTAATTTGAAGGTTTGGAAATTTTCTAAATTTGACCGTAGGTTGATTTTATGGCCATCAGGTTCAAATTTTAGTTTCAGAACTTGATATATGTCTGTTTTGCTATTTGAAACTTGTCTGCAAAATTTGGTGCAAATTGAAGTTGGTTTGATAGGATTCGAACGCTTGGTTATGATTTTAGAAGTTCTTGAGTTTTCTTGGATATTTCATCCCCGTTTTTGATGTTCGATTTATAGTTTTAGATGTTATTTTGGTATTTCGATCGTGCGAGCAAGTTCTATGATGTTATTATACATGCGTGCATGTTTGGTTTGGAGCCCGAAGGGCTGGGGTGAGTTTCGAATGCGTTGCATAATGGTTTGGCTGAAGTTTGAATTGCTAGTGTAAATTGCTGGTGTCTCAGGTCTGCAGATCTTGCATTCTTGCATTTGCAAGCTCGCTTTTGCGATTAAATAACAGCATTTGCAACAATGGACTAGTGGGACGGTATTTTGCATTTACGAATTTTGGATCTCATTTGCAGACTCTGGGAATTTGCATTTGCGACCTAGGGCTGTGGGCAGGCAATTTCGCAAATGCGAAGCTTAGCTCGCATTTGCAGACAGAGAGCACAATGCATTTGCGAGTTTTTATTCGCATTTGCAATATTTGTATACCTGATACACTGTTCGCATTTGCGACGGGGGTCTCGTATTTGCAAGCATCATATTTGCGAATAATTGTTCGCAAATGCGACAACTGTAGCTGGGTAAAATATGGGAAAAACAGGACTTATCTTATTTTATACCATTTCACAACTCTAAACAATCTAGAGGTGATTTTTCAAGAGATATTTCATCCCAAAATTATTGGTAAGCAACTTTAATAGATTTTTTTCAATTACCCATTACTTTTCATGTATTTTCAGTATCAAATATAGGATTTTTATGGTAGAAATTAGGAATTTGGGTAGAAATTGGAGATTTTATAAAATTGAGATTTAGACCTCAAATTGAGGCCGGAACTCAAAACAAATCACATTACCGGTCTCGGAGGTGAATGAGTAGTCGGGTTTGGTCAGAATCTCGGGCTTTGACCAAGCGGTCCCGGGGTTGACTGTTGTTAAATTTTTTCAAAATCATTTAAGATTGAATCTTTTTCACTCACGAGTAATTTTTAAAGCTTATTTTGAATTTTTTGATCGATAATTGGTTAGATTTGGTTGATTTGGAGGCTTGTTCAAAAGGCAAGGCCGTGGTTGATTGATTGCGTTGGTTGTAGAGTGAGGTAAGTGTCGTGGTTAACCTTGAGTTGAGAAAATTAGGACTAGTTGGTCTATTTGCTACATGAATTATGTGTGGGGTATGACGTATATGTAAGGTGACAAGTATATATGCGTTGTTGTTGTTGGGTTAAAGCATGCGGGTGGACATTATTTTATTGTATTGGTTGAGTCATTGAATATACTTTCATGATGTAGATTAATTATCACTTCTTTAGTTATTCGCCTTCATGTTTATTGTTTATTTGAAGTTGTTGAGATTTTGAAAGTTGAGTTGAATTATCACTACACCATGATTGAAGTGAAATTGCTTCCCACCTTGTTTTGCTATCTTGGAATATTGTTGTTGCTTGGTGAGGAAGAGAAAAAAGCACGAAGGGTATTGCCGTGCCTTATTTGCATAAAATATCATTTATACGAGAGATTTGGATGATTAAAGCACAAAGGGTGATGTCGTGCCATTGAATGATGATGATCATTTATCACAGCATATGAGGAAGAGAGTAAAAGCATGAAGGGTGATGTCGTGCCATTTCATTTATGATATTACATGGTGAAGACGAGTAAAATCACGAAGGGTGATGCTGTACCATTTATTTTTCATTGCTTTATTTGGTTCCCGAATTGGTGATTTACTTGGTTGCATTGTTGTTTACTTAGGAAAGCTGTTACTTGGTGATTTCGTACTTGCCGCTTTTATCATATATACCCTTTCTCATGTCCTCTCCCAGTTAATGTGTTAATTGCCCTATTTGTTACTTTATTGCTCTATGTATATATATGAACAAGTTTAAGAACGTATCTTGTCATAACGTCGTCACTACCCTCGTCGGGGTTAGGCTCGACACTTACAGAGTACATTTGATCGGTTGTAATCATGCTACACTTCTGCACTTCTTGTACAGATACTGGTATTGATCCTAGTGTCTAAAGATGCTTATGCTTGGATTATATCAATAGTGGAGACTTGTGGTAGAGCTGCTGGCGTTCGTTGACCCTGAAGTCCCCCTCCATTTCCTATCTTTACTGTTTATCTCATTTTGAACAGTTGTATTTATTTCAAGCTATACTTGTAGACTTCTAGTTGCTCAAGTACTGGTGACACCGGATTTCTGTGATTGAGTTAGACCATGTTCTGTTATGGGTTCATTTTATGTATTACCGCTTTAATCATTGTTAATAACTGTTATTACTCTATTTTGAACTATTTAAATATTAAATTGGTTAACTAATGTTGGCTTGCCTAGCAAGTGGACATTAGGCGCCATCACAGCCGAAAGTTGGAATTTCGGGTCATGATAATTTCAGTAAAGAAGAGGAGAATGAGGAAAGATGGGGGTGGTGGTTTGAGCGTATATCAGCCGGCGGCGAGAGAGAATGTATAGAAAGGAGGCAGCAGAAGAAGAGAAAGAGAGGAGAGGAGAGAAAAACAAAAGAGAGTGTAATTGAATCTCTTAGTTAAAGACACTCATTTTGGTTTGATAACCTTTTAAGGGAGAATGTATACAATTTGTAAAAGAACCCAATTAATTCTGGAAAATAGAAAACTTTGGTTAAAGCAAGTATATAGAATTATATTATAGCAATTAGGGGAGTACATGGACCGGGTTGATTCATTTTTTATCAAAATCAAACCAAACCAACTATATCGGCTCGGATTTTTCAGATTTTTTTGTTATATGAATAATATTTCAATCTTACCTTGTTAAATTTTTTATAAATCAATAGATGTTTAGTAAAAATTGAAAGAATTGACAAATATATGATTTATTAAAATATTCTTGTAGAAGAATTTTCTTAGTAACACATGATAGTTATTTTTTAGTCGTCTGACAATAATTTTACGTTGATGTACACTTTCAAGGTTAACCGAATTTAATAATTAAACACAAAAATAAATATGAACATATATAATGGTATATTCTATTTAATTTTAAATTATCGAAATATCATTTCAAATTCAAAAAAGATATAAAAATTATACATCTTGACTTATGAATATGAAAGAACAAAGAGATTGACGTATTTCACTAATACTTGATAAGAAAGTGATCATACAATATATTATTTAAAGTTAATAAATATAGAGCACTTCATATTTAACTAAATATTACTATTCTATGAGAGAATCGCAAATATTTCTACACATTTTAAAAAGAAAATTCTATAAAAAATATTAAAAGTATACATAAAAATTATATATTTATAGTCGGTTTGGTTTGGATGTTTTTTACTCAATATCAAATCAAGCCAAACTTACTCGGGTTTTTTAATCTGTTTGGTTTGACTTTTCTGTTTGGTGCGATTTTCCGATTCGATTTGTACACCCAAGAACAATGTATGTATAAGAAAAAAATTCCTTTATTCAACTTAGCAATTTCCCACATTCCACTATAAATTGAGATACTATCTTTCACTAGTTCTCCACCTTCACTTCCCTTCTTTCTCTTTCTACAATTTATTCATACGCAATTTCTCTAACACTTTGTAAGATGAAGAGGGGCAATTCTTTTGCTGCAATAATACTGGTTTTGACACTGGCCCTTATAATTGGCGAATTGCTGGTGACAGAGGCAAAAGTAAAATGCGACGTCAAGGAGCTGAGTCCGTGTGCTCCGGCATTCACCTGGTCACAGCCGCCCACTGCGAAATGTTGTGATAAGTTGGACGAGCAGAGGCCTTGCCTTTGTAAGTACGTCAAGGATCCAAACCTGAGGCCATATGTGAAATCACCTAATGCCAAGAATGTTGCAAGACACTGTAGAATACTCACTCCCATCTGTTAGGATAAATCGTAACGATAAAGGGTCATATATGACAATACTGAGAATACGTCATAAAAATAAACGTTATATGTGGTTGGCGGTGTTATATAAGCAATCATTGTATGTTTTTTTGACATTTATCTCAAATGTCACTGAATAAATATCGTCGTTCTATGATGTCTTGTAGTGTGTTTATGTATTCACACATAAACGCCGTCTGCTTCTTGTAAGGAATTAAAGCTTTTACTGGCACTTTATACCTAAATATAATGGTTGTAATGCTACTACACATTACTAGTTACTGTTTTCTTTCTACTTAGATGAATCTTTGTATCACAACATCTTGTTCTGGAATGAGGAATTTGATTGGTATGTTAATGAATCTTTGTCTATCTTTACTTGGTGCCATGATTTCCCAGATCCATGATCTCTTGCCTTTAGTAGCGTTCATTTGCATCAGAGGAACAAGTATAACTAGTAGATTTAAGGATCTTATAATTGTACGGGTAGAATTGGCTAGCGACAATTGGACGAATGATAGAATGACACGTGGAATTGAAGACAGGTAAGATATGAATCAGCAAATAGTTGGTACCGGATATAAGTATTTGACTGGTGCTAAATAAGTTCCGAAGGCATTGGAACCGAGAACAAAGATTTGAAAGAAAGACATCGGCTAGAAAATATAGCATTCAATGAGCAGCCGTTAAAAGAATCTCTACACTAATAACTATCTATTATGCAACCATCAATATCAGTTTTATTCTCATTAAAGAAGAGCTTGATTTGAGGATCTTGTCTCTCTGAATAAGGCTATAAATAGGACAACTTGTATCCATAGTTAGACACGAAAATTATCTCTACTAAAAGGCTATAATTTGCTCTCACTATATTATTTGCTTTCTTTTGTTCTTAACGTCGTTCTTATTATTACTTCTGGAGAGGTTCATCATACCGCCGTGCTTGTATTTCCTTTAAGTTATTTTTATAATCTTGATTCTGTCTTATTTATTCATATTCCTGGATCATATTAATTCACGTGTCTATAAATCATGCTTCAAATTCAACTGTACCATTTTACGGGCAAACAGTTTGGTGCCTTCTGTGGGGTATAGACAATTGTGTAATTAATTTGATCCATTCATTTGTTACTAATGCAGTTTGAAACTTGCAACGAAGAGTAGACAACTTCGGTTCGTGAAGAATAAAATCCTCGGCATGTGAGAAGTCCAACTCCTGATGATGCGGATGATGAACATGTTATTGAAACTATCAAAATCTTGAGAGAGCAACAAAGAGAAATTATGAAGCATCTCTCAACGCAAGATCAGGTGATGACATAATTGAAGCAGGCGCTTTCGATTGCTTCCAATAACCCCAATGGAGGAGTTCGGATTCCTCCCAACGTACCTGCAAATCAAACAGTACAAAGAACCAATGAAGTTGCTCCGAGGGAGGGATTTGGTTTTAATGAAAATGACACAGGTGGTGCCGATAGTGGATTCGGGAATGACAACAACGCTAAAGATCCTTTCAAAACTGAGCTCATGAGATTCATGAGGGAATAAATGAACGAATGGACCAAAATGCTAAAGAATTTCATGCTCGGATGGATCAGATCCCCGGAGCACCATCTGTGTTGAACGGACCAGATTCAAAGAAATATACGCAACTGCCTGTCACGACCCCAAAATCTATCTAGTCTTGATGGCACCTAACCCAACTCGCTAGATAAGCCAGATAACAACCAACACAATTCCAATAATAATAATAATAAGAGTCAAGAAGTGAAATAACTGAATTTCTACACAAAATCGCAAGGATTGGTATTATAAGTCATAAGCCACTAAGACTTAGATTTACAAGGCTGGTATGAAATAAATACAACATCTGTTTGAAATGTACATAATAGATACAAATCTAAAACTACCAAGGACAAGTGGTAGCTATATCCGGAAGGCATGTATATTTTCAATGCCAACTCTCGCCATATGCAACAACATCAACTCCAAAGATCTGCACGCAAGGTGTAGAAGTATAGTATGAGTACAACCGACCACATGTACTCAATAAGTAACAAACTTAACCTCAGGATGAAAGCAGTGACGAGCTTGGGGAAAGGCCAGTGTCCAACACCATAAGTTAATAACAACTCGAAATAATATAAGGAGGACAGTAAAGGTGAATAACTCAATAGATATTATGCTCATCTCGTTCATAGTTACGGAAAAGTAGACATGCTTTTCAAGTATAACAGTCAAAGTCCAAATCTTACCACTGAAAATCAACTAAACATGAGTTTATCGAAAGAACATTGTTTTTCCAATTTCCCCAACATCAAATAAATATTTCCATTTACCAGTTAGCATGAAGAAAATAAGTCTTTATGCCTATATGTCAATATACATGTCAAGTCATCAAATGATTTCACAGTGATATCATCAAGTATACTCACTCTCAGCACATTCAAGGTGCCTAGCACAAATGCCCCACTCCACCACACACACAATCACTCAGTATTGTGCGGGTGTCTGTCATCAATGCCCCTTACCAAAGCATGTATATATATCATTGTGCCTGTGCCTATTGCTGGCATGTCAGACTCCGGAACCCGATCCAAATAACAATCTATTGTGGCATGCAACTTGATCCAATATCAATCTATTACGGTGTTCAACTCGATCCAATATCAATCCGTTGGGGCATGCAACCCGATCCAATATAAATCATAACATGACTCTATATCCCACATCAGTCATTAGTCCGCTCAAGTCTCAATGGTTCACATTTCACAGAAACATAATTCAATCATACAACATAGAGAATCACAATGTGCCACAAATCCAGCTCAAACTTATATCACGTACAAGAACACCAATAACAAGTGAGACAACATATCAAAAGTGCACAGAGTTAGAGATATAACATGCGGATATAACTATCATGACTGAACAATATGACTACGGCTAAAGCAAAAGCTCAACATGGTGACATAGCCTCTATCATGTCCCAAACAATAAAGAAGATAGCTTATACATGTTCTCTAGCATGAATATAATAACTCACGTAGTCATACAAATGAAGAAAACATGATATTAAAGAAGCATGATAGCAAAACAAGGCACATAATAGCCTAAGAACTACCTGTATCATGAATACCTCGGTGCACGCATACATGCCCGTCACCTAGCACGTGCGTCACACCTATCACATCTCAAATATCATAGTTCTCAGAGATAATTAACCCCAAATACATGCTTAGATATGTTACTTACCTCGAGCAAGCCAAATCAAACATCGAGCAAGCCAAACAATACTCTAGAAATGCCATACGCACGAAATAAACTTCCGAACGGGTCAAAACTAGCCAAAAGAAACTCAAAAATATAAAATAATACCATAGGAAACAAACCCAAGCAATAAAAATCGAATCTTTAATCAAATAATCAAAGTTAATCAAAAAGTCAACTCGGGTACGCACCTCGAAACCTGACAAAATTTACAAATTCCAACAACCCATTCGAATACGAGTCCAACCATAGTATTTCACTCAAACCCGACTTTGAATCGATGTTCAAAGCCCAATTATTCACTTTAGGAAAGTTTAGACAAAGTCCCCCAATTTCTTTTTTAGATTAAACAATTGTCAAAATCGAATATAGAATCATGAAAAATAATCAAATTCGAGTCAAAAATATTTATATCTATGTGGTGAAAATCCTCTCCAAAATTGCGCAAATCCGAGCTCCATAACTCAAAATGTGATAAAATGAGCTCAAGGTCCAAAATAGAGCACTTATATGCTCTGTACAGTGGTACCATACGCGATCGCAGTTGTACCCTCGCGATCGCGATGCACAAAATCACGCTTCCTCAAAATAACTCTACGCGTTTGCGGCACATACCTCACGAACGTGACGCACAGCTGAGCCCAACCTTCGCGAATGCGGCGTGGCTCACGCGAACGTGAAGACAACTCCACCAGTCCCCAGCTTCCCTACGCGAACGCAGAAACCATGGCACAAATGCGGATAACAACCAGCTCAAACCTTCGCGAACGCGCTCAACCTTTTGTGTCTACGGTGAATAAAAACACCCAGCTCCAAGAATCACTACGCAATCAAGAAGAACAACTGAAACACCATAAATCAGCAGAAACCAGCAACATCCAACATGGTCCAAAATGGTTTGAAACCCAACCGGAAACCCGAGCCCCTCGGGACCCCGTTCGAACATGCCAAAAAGGCTCAAAACATAACAAAGACCTACTCAAGGCCTCAAATTATACATAACAACATCAACACCTCAAATCAAACTTAATGAACTTTTGAACTTTCAACTTCAAAAACTCCTGCCGAACCATAGCAAATCAACTCGGAATGACCTCAAATTTACACATAAGTTCTAAATGACATAACAAATCTATTCCAACTCCCGGAACAATAATCCGAACCCGATATCATCAAAGTCAACTCTTGATCAAACTTATGAATATTCCAAACCTTAAAATTGCCAACTTTCGCCAAATAGTGCCAAAACCTTCTAGAAACATCCAAATACAAATCAGGGCATACGCCTAAGTCTAAAATCACCATCCAGACCTAATGAAACCAACAAAACTCCGATAGGAGATTAAATACACAAAAGTCAAACTTGGTCAACTCTTCCAACTTAAAGCTTCCTATTTAAGAATCATTCTTCCAAATCAATTCCGAACAACCCGAAGACCAAAACCGACAATACATGCAAGTCATAATACATCATATAAAGCTACTCAAGACCTAAAACTATCGAATAGAATGCCAATGTTCAAAGTGACCAGTAGGGTCGCTACATTGTCGTTCAAACCGAGTGTGGCCTCGGAGTTGATCTTGAAAATATTCAAGATTCCAAATATTCTGAAGTATGATGGGACTTTGGATCCAAAGTATATCACAACTAATACTATGACAGTAAAGGGAAATGACTTGGCCCCGCACGAGATCGAATCTATTTCGTTGAAAAATTTTGGCAAAACCCTAACAGAGGGCGCTTTAACCTGGTATTCTCTTTTACCTGAGCATTCCATCTTTTGAAGTTCTTGCAAATTCTTTTATTAAAGTGCATGCTGGGCAAGAAAAATCCGAGCTAGAAAATAAACATATCCAAAAACACAAAGAGAATCTGAACTATTGTGAGAGTTCGTGATCCGGATTTAGAAGGAGAAGATGTTGTTGCTGGCGGTACCAGATAAGTGGGCAGCTGAAGCGTTCACCAAATGTATCAATCCATTAAGCTTCGATGCCTCTAGAAAATTGAAGGATAGCCTGTTGGAATTCCAAGCAACTACATAGGTAGATGTCCATAATTGTTATGAATCAAAAATCAGAATTGAAGATGATCAACTCGGTTCATCGGTGTCTTCCGAAGGCCGTAATCGTGATCGACATCAGGAGAAAATTCAAAACTGATTTCGATTCAGATCAAAGGTCTTCTAGGAGTCTCTTTCAGCGTTACGAAAGGGTTGAGGGGCGTGGGAATAAAGGATATCAGTCATCGAAAAGGTTTGCTGCCGATAGAAGAGTAGATCATTGTCAGAATAATAGAGCTTTACAAGAGAAGAAAATATCAGGATCCCGAGATTCAGCATACCCCCGGTTGTCCGACTTTAACTTTAACATCAGTTTAGTAGAATTGATGACGGCTATGAGGAATATTAAGGAGGCTAGATTTCCGAAACCAATTCAATCAGCCAAAGGGATCCTAATCTATGGTGTAAGTTCCATGGGACACATGGTCACCAGACTGGGGACTACCTTTGTGAAGAGGTGATAGCATTGTTGAAGAATGGTCACCTTAAAGAATTTCTAAGTGATCGGGACAAAAGTAATTATGGGAAAAATTGAGACGTTGGGGAACCAGCCAAATCGGCTGTAGGGTCAACTCGCCTAAGGATAAATATGATCTTTGGTGGAGATGAAGCAAATGGGGTGACATTTTTAGCAGCGAAAAAGACAAAGATATTTGTAACTCATGGCAAGAGGATCCGAGAAGCTTCAGAAGATGATGAAATCACCTTGACAGATGAGAATGCTAATTTCCTTCTCCTACCACACAATGATGCTCTGGTAATATCGTTTAATGTTTTAGATTTTAAACTTAAACATGTGTTGGTTGATCTAGGTAATTCATCCAACATCATATAATGGAGAGTTTTGGAGCAATCTATGTTAACCGGAACGATAGTTCAGGCAACAAAACTTCTGACCGGGTTCAACCTAATAAGTGTAATGACCCGAGAAGAGATTCTACTGCCCATACATACTGAAAGCGTAATGAAGACCACTTTGTTCGAAGGGGTAGATGGCGACATGGGTAAAACGTCATCCTTGGAAGGCCTTGGATACCAAAAACAAAGGTTTTGTCGTCAACATATCATCAACTACTGAAGTTTCCCACACCGGAAAGGATCAAGTAGATTAGAGGAGATCAACCAACTACAAAAGAAATGAATGCATTCACCTTGTCCAATAGCAAGGGAAAACAACAACTACAAGAGTCGGTGCCCACTTTTGTCCTAATTGAAGATAATAGAGAAGAAGAGTCATTGGATTTCTATTAGGTACCGAGGTCTTTTTAGGTACTAGAGGAAACAAACCCAACCAAGTCAACCGCAGAAGAGCTCGAATAAGTTTCCTTATTCACGGAGTTTTTAGAGAGGAAATTCCATTTAGGATTTGGGTTAAGCCCCAAACTAAGATTAAAAATAATTGATTTTTTTAGAGTTAACGTCGATTGTTTTGCGTGGTCACATTCAGATATGACAGGTATTCCATTGGAAGTGGCTGTCCACAAGCTAAGTTTGGACCTTAACTTCCTTCCGGTAAGGCAAAAGAAACGACTGATAGTTGAGGTCAGGAATAGTTTTGTCAAAGAAGAGGTAACTAGTTACTGAATATAAGTTTAATTCGAGAGGTAAATTATCTCGATTGCTAACTCAGTGGTAGTACCTAAAAAGAATAATAAATTAGAATGTGAGTAGATTATAAATATTTGAATAAGGCATGCCTTAAGGACTCTTTCCTGTTGCCAAACATTGATCAAATGATCGATGTTACGGCCGGGCATGAGATAATGAGCTTTCTTGATGCATATTCCGAGTATAATGAAATTAGGATGCACCCGAAAGATCAAGAAAAAACCTCATTTGTCACAAATGTTGGCACATACTGCTATAATATGATGCCTTTCAGGCTTAAGAATACCGGAGCCACTTACTAGAGGCTCGTCAATAAAATATTTGAACAACAAATTGGTAGAACAATGTAGGTGTATATTGATGATATGTTGGTTAAGTCTCTTAATGCATGGGATCATTTGGCTCATCTACAAGAGATATTTGATATTCTGAGAAAGTACAATATGAAGCTTAATCCTGAAAAATGCGTTTTTGGAGTTGGTTCCAGAAAGTTTCTAGGATTTTTGGTCTCTCAAAGAGGAATCGAAGTAACCCTAATAAGTTAATAGCTATCGAGGACATCCCAGGACAATTGACAAGGGTGAAGGAAGTGCAAAGGTTGCGGCCATAAGCAGGTTCATCATAAGGTCTTCATAGAAATGCCATCATTTCTTTCTGATATTGAAAAAGAAGAATGATTTCGTGTGAACTCCGAAATGCCAGCAAACATTGAAAGACCTAAAAAGGTACTTGTTTAGCCCTCCGTTGCTGTCAAAATTGAAGGAAGGAGAGCACATGTTAATTTATCTAGCGCTTTCGGAAGTAGCGGTAAGTCCTATTCTGATCCGAGAGGAGGAAGGTATCAAATTTCCTATTTATTATGTTAGTAAAGTTTTATCAGGAGCGGAGACACATTATTCACACCTTGAAAAGTTGGCCCTACCTCTCATAGTCGCCTCTCGAAAGCTCAGGCCTTATTTTCAATAGCATCCCATAGCAGTTGTGGCAACTTTTCCCTTGAGGAATATCCTTCATAAGCCTGAACTATCAGGTTGGTTGGCTAAATGGGCAGTCAAAGTTAGTGAATTCAATATTGAATACAAACTGAGGACTACGATCAAGTCACAAGTTTTGGTCGACTTCATGGGTGACTTTAGTCCATGAATGATGCCTTTAGCTGCAAAAGAAGCAGTTCTCGTGTCGAGAACGGTCTCCGATGTTTGGACCTTGTTTACAGATGGAGCTTCCAACATTAAAGCAGTTATTCTTGGGATAGTACTTGTCACTCCCGCGAGAGAAATCCTGAGACATGCCCTTAGAAGTGTACCATTGGCTAACAATGAAGCCGAGTACGAGGCATTAGTTGCAGGACTTGAGTTAGCTCGGGGACTAGGCTCCGAGGTAATTGAAATAAAGTGTGACTCCTAACTGGTAGTAAACCAAGTGTATGGCATCAAGGAGGAGCACATGAAACAATACTTGAATAAGGTTCAAGAATTAGTTTCCCGGTTAAGGGAATGGTCAATCATTCACATTCCAAGATAAGAAAAAATGGAGGCAGATGCATTGGCTGAGGTCGTCCACGAAAATAAAAGGAGCTAATTCCCGTGCGATTGTTCAATTGTTGCATTCAGTATTGGACGTGGATGGATATTGTGAAGTTAACTCAACCATCCTAATTTGTGATTGGAGAAATGAGTTTATGAGTATTTAATCCATGGTAAATTTTCTAAAGATCCAAAAGCATCCCAGGCACCACAGAGTAAAGCTGCTCGTTATTGTCTTATTGACACTCAATTATACAGGAGGTATTTTCAAGGACCATTGGCTCGCTATTTAGAGACATCGGAGACAGACTACGTGATGAGAGAAGTTCACGAATGAGTATGTAGGAGCCAATCTGGTGCAGACTCGTTGGTTCTCAAATTAATAAGGGTCGGCTACTATTGGCCCTAGATGGAGCAAGACGCAAAGGCATTTGTAAAACAAATGATAAATGTCAGTGTCATGCGCAATTAGTGCATCAACCGACGAAACTTTTGCATTCGGTGGTGTCACCAAGGCTATTTATGAAATGGGTGATTGATATAGTCGGTCCCTCACCACAAGGACCCGGGCAGGTAAAATTTCTTTTGGTTTTAACTGCTATTTCACTAAATTGATTGAAGCAGGTGCTCACAAAAAGGTCGGAGAACGAGAAGTGATCGATTTCATATGGGATCACGTCATCTATCGTTTTGGAGTACCAAAAGAAATTGTTTGTTACAATGGTCCACAATATTTAGGTTCCAAAGTCACAAATGTTTTGGAAGGATTGAAGATCAAACGATTAAATCTTCTTCGTACCACCCAAGCGCTAAAGGACAAGCAGAATCAACCAACGATAATAATTCAAAGCCTCAAAAAGAAGTTAGAAGATGCTAAAGGTAATTGGCCAGATGAGCTACCGGTTGTGCTATGGGCATATCGAACAACAACAAAATGGAGCACAGGTGAAACACCATTTTCACTTGTGTACAATACGGAAGCTTTGATCTAGGTAGAGATTGAGCCGGATTTGGTTGAAGAGCATCGAAACTTGGCATATGTAAGGATAGTAGCAAAAAAGAAAAGGTTAGAAAGATATTACAACCACAGAGCTAATCTTTCATATTTCAAAGTCCGAGATTTTGTTTTGAGAAAAGTAACATAAAATACCCGAGAATTTAATACTGAGAAGTTAGGACCAACTTGAAAAGGACCTTATTGCGTTTCAGCTTTAACCAGTAAAGGTTCATATCAATAGTAGCCTACTCATCATCAAAGCAAGTCCAAGCCCATGCAAAAATGACCTCATTGTCATGGGAACCCTTTCCTTACTCCTCAATATAGTCGCAGGAACCAACTTCTTTCTATTTTAGTATTATGGAGTCTCAGTAAACCGTTCTAAAGCCCACCCTCTAGCCCGTCAGGCTTTCCCAGACTTATCTCGCCGGGGAAATTCTATTATCTGTCCTACCTCCTATGAGCCCTAAGCAGACCAAGCTTCCTTAGCGTACTGAGCTTACCTATTCAAGAGAACAGAGCCTAGCTACAATGGTATTTATTCTCTTTTCGAAGGAGATCCTTTCTAGAGGTTTTCCATCTACGAATTAGTGATCCAACTGGGCATCTTACGTATGAATTCGTGCTCCAAGTATGGGCTCTTTTCCTCTCTCCATAAAGGAAGAAGAAGGCAAGACTAAGTCATTTAGTAGTTTTCTATTTCGATTCTACCTTCACCATGCCTACCCTGTAAAAACGATTCTCCAACTGATGATTTTTTAGTTTCGCACTCACCTCAAAAGGTATTAATGCTGAAGATCCATGTAAATACTGCAAATATGTGTTGCACTCTTTTTCCCATCGTCCAGTTTTTGTTCCAATTTGAATTTTCTAGCAAGGTTTTTATGAGGTAGCAATGTAAAGCATACTACGACAAAAGGATCGTCGGTGATAGCACAAATTCTCATATTTATCATCCGAACACGGGGAGGGGGGGAACTATTGTATATTAGAGCACTAAAAGTGTCACGAAGACTGGGAACTGTTAGAACCAGGTTGATATCTTATCAAGACCGGGGACTGTATAATTAGCCTTGTAGAAATAAGTTGTACTAATTAGCCACATGTATTGGCGGCTTTATGATTCTGTAATGTACTTTTGAGCATGGAATAAATAAATCAAAGTCCTTTTGTTTATATCGTATTTCTTGTCCAAATGATACGTTAATTTCTTTTTCATCTGAAAGTTAATTAAAACTTCAAATGCTCGTGTCGGAATGAATATGAGACATCCTTTTCAAGAGCACCGTAAATATAAGGGCCCTCTCTTATGAAACCCTCATAGTCAAAGGATGGATACTGAAAGTGTGAATGCCCAGGATCTAGTTTGTCGGATAAAAACAAAAAGAATTTTGATATATATCAGTCAAATAAAAGGAATATTTTTTGCACAATAAATAAGCAAAAGATTTTTTTCATTACTTAAACTGCCAAATATAAATAAGTTTTGGCATAGTTACAAGAGAAAAACAAAAAAAATTATATATATACATAAATTATTTTTGCCTGCGGAGTTCGGAGGAAGAGAAGTGTTTTTTGTTTCATTTGCAGGTGAAGGTTTTCCACATTTGGACCAAGGCCTTCATCCTTATCTTTTTCTTGTTTTTCTGCTTCCTCTTCGGTTCCGAAATACTCGGAGCTGGTGTTCAAAGAGTCAGAAGCAATGGGCTGAGCAGGGATGTTCTCGAGAGCAGTTGTCTCCAATCCATGAGCTTTAGCAATGCTATCATCTGTGTTTGCAATGCCTTCTTTGGCTTCTTCCAAAGTCTTCCTCTTTATGTGGTAAACAACATAGGTTTTCTCAAGGAGGAAATAGTCTTCTTGTTCTTCGAGTTTAGCTCGGAGCTTCTCGATTTTGGATTGAAGCTTATCATTTTCAGCTTATACAATTCTGGCCCTGGAATCAAGTTTAAAATTGGTTCTCTAATGAAGTTGAATCTGCTCCACAACCTTTTTTAACCTTTCTTCCATTCTGGTTCTGTCATAACCCAAAATCCTAACCTGTCGTGATGGCACCTATCACGGTACTAGGCAAGCTGGAAAAAATAGATTTAAAACAGTTTAAATAATAAAAATCCTCATAAAAAGGACAGAAAATCCCAAAACACAACGCGAAAATTTCCAATATCGGCGTTTCACTAAGTACATGAGCATCTATACATCACAAGTCTAGGAAACACTGTCTAATATTAGCTGAAACTGAATACAATAAGTGAAAAGATAGAGAAGGAGAGACAAGGACTGCGAAACACCGGCAACTACCTCGGAATCTCAAGAAAATCAACAGAGCACGGAAATCAACACCCACCATGTGCGGAAACACCTAGATATGCACATGAAGTGTAGAGTATAGCGTGAGTACAACCAACTCAGTAAGCAACAAGACTAAATAAAGAACTGAAAGTAGTGATGAGCTTCACAGTTATAGTTCAATTACAATTATTTTAACATAAGAAGGCAGGCATGCTTTGAAGTTCGATAAATCACCTCGAATCTAGCCATAAACAATTCAATATAATCAATACGGGCTAAAGGAATCAACTCTATAAGAAAATGCTAAACTACTAATCAAAATCCACAAATCGACTAAAAAGTCGGCCCCTAGGCCCACGTCTCGAAAATGATAAAAGTCACAAAACCCGAAAGCCCATGTAACCACAAGTATAGTCATACCAAATTTACCAAAATCCGACACCAAATCGTCACCCAAATCCCCAAATCAAACTCTCCAAATCCCTAGCCTCAAACCCCCAATTTACAACTTAAATACACACCAACTAGGGGGAAGAATCAATGAGAAAACAAGATTATTGATCAAAACCAAGAACAAGGGACTTACCTCAAGAATTCCCTCGAAAATCCTCTCAAGAATCGTCAAAACCCGAGCTCAAAATGTTAAAATGAAGCCAAAATTGCGAACCCTTATTTTTAAGCATTCTGCCCAGGCTTTTCGCACCTGCGGCCAAATATCCGCACCTGCGGAGCCGCTTTTGCGGTAACTCCTCCGCTTCTGCAAAAATAACATGACTCCCCCAGGCCCGCATCTCCGCTCCAAGTCCCGCACCTGCGGAGCGCTTCTACGAAAACAGGCATTTCCCTCAACTCCGCATCTGCGGAGCGTCGCTCGCACCTGCGGGCTCGCATATGCAGTTAGCCCCTCGCACCTGCGCGCTGCCCAAGCCACCCCTACTCCGCTTCTGCATAAATCTAGCCGCATCTGCGGCATCGCACTTGCGGCCAACCCCTTGCATGTGCGATCACACCAGAAGGTCTCCAGCTTCAGCAATGCACTAAGTCCCATTTCGATCCATTAATGATCCAAAGTCAACTCGAGGCCCCCTAGGACCTAAATCAATCATACCAACGAGTCCAAAAACAAGATACGAACTTAGTCAAGCCATCAAATCACCTCGAACAGCTTTAAAAACACGAATTGCACCCCAATTCAAGCCTATTGAAACTAAAGAAATACAACTTCTAAAAACAATGCCAAAACTTATCAAATCGCGTCCGATTGACCCTAAATTTTGCACACAAGTCACATTTGACATTATGGACCTACCCCAACTTCTGAAATTCCAATCCGATCTCGATATCAAAAAGTCCACTCCTGGTCAAATTTTCCAAAAATCCAACTTTCGCCATTTTAAGCCTAATTCCACTACGAACATCCACATCACAATCCGGACACACTCCTAAGTCCGAAATCACCCAACGGAGCTAACAGAACCATCAAAATTCCATTCTGGAGTCATTTACTCATAAGTCAACATCTGGTCAACCTTTCCAACTTAAGTTTTTCACCATGAGACTAAGTGTCTCAATTCATTCCGAAATCTCTCCGGACCCGAACCGACTACTCCAGCATGTCACATAACAGTTGTAAAGTACAAAATGAGCAGTAAATGGGGGAACAAGGCTACAACTCTCAAAACGACCGGCCGAGTCGTTACATCCTCCCCCTCTTAAACAAGTGTTCGTCCTCGAACGGGTCTAGAAACGTACCTGGAGTCTCAAGTAAGTGTGGATATCTACTCTGCATCTCCTGCTCAGTCTCCCAAAGCCTCACCAACTGGCTGACCTCTCCACTGCACCTTCACTGAAGCTATGTCCTTTGACCTCAACTTTCAAACCTGCCGATCCAAAATGGCCACCGACTCCACATCATAAGTCAGATTACCATCAAATTGAACCGTGCTGAAATCCAAAACATGAGACGGAGCGCCGACATACTTTTGGAGCATAGAAACATGAAATACTAGGTACACGCACGACAAAACTAGGTGGCAAGGCAAGCTTGTAGGCCACCTCTCCTATCCTTTGAAGCACCTCGAACTACCCAATAAACCGAGGGCTCAACTTGCCCTTCTTTCCGAATCTCATAACACCTTTCATGGGTGAAACCTTGAGCAGAACCTCCTCCCAACCACGTAAGCAACATCACGGACCTTTCTGTCAGTATAACTCTTCGATTTAGACTGCACCATACGAAGTCGCTCTTAATCAATTTAACCTTGTCCAAAGCATCCTGAACCAAGTCAGTACCCAATAGTCTAGCCTCACCCGACTCAAACCAATCCACTGGAGATCTACACAGCCTCCCATATAAAGCCTCATATGGAGCAATCTAAATGCTCGATTGGTAACTATTGTTGTAGGAAAACTCCGCGAGCGGCAGAAATTGATCCCATGAACCCCCAAAATCAATGACACAAGCGCGTAGCATGTCCTTCAATATCTGGATAGTGTGCTCGGACTGTCCGTCTGTCTGAGGGTCAAATGTTGTACTCAGCTCAACGTGGGTGCCCAACTCTCATTGCACGGCTATCCAAAACTGCGTACCAAGATCTGAAATGATGGACACCGGCACACCATGATGGCGAACAATCTCTCGGATGTAAATCTCAGCCAACCGCTCTGAAGGATAAGTAGTACCAACTGGAATGAAGTGCGTGGACTTGTCAGCCTATCCACAGTAACCCAAATAGCATCGAACTTTCTCGATGTTCGTGGGAGCCCAACTACAAAATCCATGGTTATCCGCTCCCATTTCCACTATAGAATCTCTAACTTCTGAAGCAATCTGCCCGGTCTCTGATGCTCTTACTTCCCCTGTTGGCTGTTGAGGCACCAAGCTACAAACCCCACTATATCCTTCTTCATTCTTCTCCACCAATAATGCTGCCTCAAGTCCTGGTACATCTCCGCGGCACCCGAATGAATGGAATACCGCGAACTGTGGGCCTCCTCAAGAATTAACTCACCTAGCCCATCTACATTAGACACACAAATCCGACCTTGCATCCTCAATACCCCATCATCCCCAATAGTAACATCTTTGGCATCAACGTGCTAAACCGTGTCCTTAAGGACAAGCAAATGAGGATCATCATACTGGCGCTCTCTGATGCGATCATATAACAAAGACCGAGATACCACACAAGCTAGAACCCGACTAAGCTCCGAGACATCTAATCTCACGAACTAGTTTGCCAAGGCCAGAACATAACTGCAAGAGGTCTCTTACCAACAAAAATGAATACAAGGCTACCCATACTCACCGCTTTTCTGCTCAAGGCATCTTCCGCTACATTGGCCTTCCCGTGATGATACAGAATAATGACATCCTAGTCCTTTGGTAGCTCCAACCATCTTCGCTGCCTCAAATTTAGATCCTTTTATTTGAACAAGTGCTGGAGACTCCGATGATCTGTAAACACCTCACAAGATACACCATAGAGGTAATGCCTCCAAATCTTCAATGCATGAACGATGGCAACTAACTCCAAATCATGGACAGGGTAGTTTTTCTCATAGGGCTTCAACTGGCGCAAAGCATAAGCAATCACTCTAACCTCCTATATCAAGATACATCCAATACCGATCCGAGAAGCATCACAATACACTGTATAAGAACCAGAGGTTGAAGGAAGAACTAGCATTGGAGCTGTGGTCAAGACAGTCTTGAGCTTCTGAAAGCTCTCCTCACACTCATCCGACCACCTGAAAATAGCACCCTTCTAGGTCAAAGGAGATGCAATAGACGAGAAACCCTCCAAGAAGCGACGATTAACCGGCTAAGCCAAGAAAGCTCCAATCTCCGTAGCTGAGGACAGTCTGAGCCAACTCTGAACTGCCTTTATCTTCTTCGGATCTACCTGAATCCCCTTAGTGGAGACCACGTGCCCCAAGAATGCCACTGAGCTAAGCCAAAACTCACACTTGGAGAACTTGGCATAAAGTTTCTCCTCCCTCAACCTCTGCAGCAGAATCCTCAAATGTTGGGCATGCTCCTCCTGGCTACGTGAGTGCACCAGGATATCATCAATGAACACTATGCAAAATGAGTCAAGATAAAGCTGGAATACACTGTTCATCAGATGCCTGAATGCTCCTCGGGCGTTGGTCAACCAAAAAGACATCACGAGGAACTCATAATGACCATAACCGGTCCTGAATGCCGTCTTTAGAATATTCGAGTTCCAAATCTTCAACCGGTGATACCCAGACCTCAAGTCAATCTTAGAGAACACCCTCGCTCCCTGAAGCTGGTCAAACAGATCATCAATACGCGGCAAGGGATACTTTTTCTTGATTGTGACATCGTTCAGCTGCCGATAATCAATGCACATCCTCATGGTTCCATCCTTCTTCTTCACAAACAGAACCAGTGCACTCCAAGGTGACACACTATGCCTAATAACCCCTTATAAAGGAGTTCCTGAAGCTGATCCTTCAATTTCTTCAACTTAGCCGGCGCCATACGATACGGTGGAATAGAAATAGGCTGAGTGCCCGGTACCAGGTCAATACCAAAGTCAATATCCCTGTCGGACGGCATGCCCGGCAGGTTTGCGGGAAACACATCCAGAAAATCTCGCACCACTGGAATCAATAGTAGGAGTATCAACACCAATAGTCCTCAAAAAGGCCAACTAAGATAAACAACCCTTCCCAACCATCCGCTGGGCCTTCAAATATGAAATCACTCTACTGGGAACATAGTCTAGAGAACCTCTCAACTAAATCCTTCGTAACCCTGGCATCGCAAACGTCATGGTCTTAGTGTGACAATCCAGAACAGCATGACATGGAGACAACCAATCCATACCCAAGATCACGTCGAAATCCACCATACTAAGCAATAAGAGATCAACTCTAGTCTCCAATCCTCCAATAGTCACTACACACGACCGATATACACGGTCCATAACAACAGTATCACCCACTGGCGTAGATACATGAATAGATGAAACTAAGGACTCGCGGGGCATACCTAGATAATGTGCAAAATATGATGATACATACGAATAAGTGGAACCAGGGTCAAATAATACAGAGGCATCCCTGGGGCATACTAAGACAATACCTGTGATCACTGCATCGGAAGCAACAACATCTGTCCTGGCAGGAATAGCATAGAATCGGGCCTGGCCTCACCTGATAGGCCTCCCCCTCTTGGGCGACCCCTAGCTAACTGTGCCCTACCCCGAGCTGGCTGGGCGGGTGGTGAAGTAACTGGTGCTGAAGTCGTAGTCTGACTCCTCGACTGAGCTGAACATCCCAAGAGGAGGGGACACTGGCTCGTGATATGACCAAGCTCCCCACACTAGTAACAACTCCGATCTGACAATAGTGGTGGGGACTGAAGGGAACCCCGATCATCGGGATAATTGCTAATAGGGCCCGGCATAAATGAACCCTGAATTGATGGAGCACGGGATGAACTCTGAGCTAGAAGGGCACAAAGAGATGAATGACCCTGATGAGAGCTGTATGAACCATGGCCGGATAATGCACTACAGTGAATCGGACGAGCCGTCTAAGCATGCCTATAAGGACGACCCTTGCCGTGGTTGAACTGACCCCCAGAATGAACACCACTAAAACCATATGATCCACGAGGCCTCTTGGACTTCCTCTCACCCCGCTCTTGACTGCGGACCATCTCTATCTGCCGAGTAATGTCGACCACCTCGTCAAAAGTAGCACCAGACACCCTCTCCCTAGTCATAAGCAACCGCGGCTGACATGTGAGGTCGTTAATGAACCTCCTAATCCTCTCCCTATTAGTGGGAACTAACCAAACTGCATGATGGGCCAACTCAGAAAACCTCATCTCGTACTGCATCACAGACATGCCATCCTGATGTTGCTGCTGGAACTATTTACGCAGTTCCTCCCTGCGAGACTATGGCACGAACTTCTCCAAGAAGAGAACGGAGAACTCCTGCCATGAAAGTGGTGCTGCACCGACCGACCGACCTGCACCTCTCGTAAGCCTCCCACCATCTGAGGGTAGCCCTAGTAAACTAAAAAGTGGTGAACGAGACCCCACTGGTCTTTAGAATACCAGCCATGCAAAGCATCCGCTGGCAGTTATTCAAGAAATCTAGGCATCCTCTGACCCAGCACCACTAAATGATGGAGGCTGAAGCCTCCAAAATCTTTCAAGTCTCCTCTACTCCTCATCAGCCATAACTGGGACCACCGGGGCCTGAGCAGCTACAACCAGCTAGGCTAGCCCCCGGTGTCTGAAGTCCCTGCATCACCTGCTCTGGAGTATGGACAGCGGGGGTATGAGTGCCTCCCCAGGCCTGAGAAGTGGCTGGTGCGGCCTAAGCCGAAACCACCTAAGCAAGGCCAGTGCAAATCGTCAATATCTGGGCCAAAGCCTTCTGAATGCCTGGAATCACAATGGGTACAGCTGGTGCTTGAGCTAGCCCTACTGTCTCAGCCATATCTGGAACTTGTTCCTGAGCTGGAGCAACTGGTGTATATACAGGTGCTGCTCTAGCTGCTGTACGAGCTGCACCTCTGCCCCTACCGTGACCTCGACCTCTCGTAACCCTAGCTGGTGGTACTGGTGGCTGTCTATCCTGCCCAGTAGCATGTGTCCTCACCATCTGTGAAAATAAAATATAGCAGTTTAGTTACTGAAATCAACAAATCTGCACGACAAGAATATAGGAATGTGAAATTTTCTAAGGGTTCCGTACCGATGCGCAAGACTCTACTAGACCTGCTCATGACTCGTGAGACCTATGTAACATAGGCTCTGATACCAACTTGTCACGACCCAAAATTCTAACCTATCGTGATGGTGCCTATCATGGTACTAGGCAAGCAGACATTTATTAAATAACTCTAACACTTAACACAAAAAAATGGATTTAAAACTCCTCATAAACAGCATAGAAAATCCTAAAACACAACGTGGAAATTCCCAATATTGGTGTGTCACTTAATACATGAGCATCTATACATCACAACACTAGAAAACATAGTCTAATATATGCTAAAACTGAATCCAATAAGCAGAAAGATAGGGAAGGAGAGACAAGGATTGTGAAACGCTGACAGCTACCTCAGGATCTCCAGGAAATCAATTAGGCGTTGAAATCAACATCCACCATGTCCGAAAATACCTGTATCTGTACACGAAGTACAGGATCTAGCTTGAGTACAACCAACTCAATAAATAACAAGACTAAATAAAAAACTAAAAGTAGTGATGAGCTTCACAGTTATAGTTCAGTTACACTGATATTAACATAAGAAGGTAGGCATGCTTTCAAGTTCGATAAATCAGGTCAAAATAGTTACTTCATGATAAGTTTAAGTGAAACAGTGTGTAATATATTTCTAAAAATTTCAAGAAAATGATACATGATAGCTAAGTGCAACGGTAAAGAAATCAAATGCATCCTCTCAGGGCCACATTCACCTAGCCCTCCCATTCACTCAGCACTCAGCACTTGACACTCGGCACTCGGCACTCGCACTCAGTAGGCACCTGTGCTCACTGAGGGTGTGTACAGACTCCGGAGGGTCTCCTTCAGCCCAAGCGCTATACCAAGCCAATCATGGCATAAATGAATGAAACATGCTGCGGGGCGCAGCCCATTCCCATATATATAGCCATAAGGCTCGTTGCGGCGTGCAACTCGATCCACACATATACAATGATAAGGCTTGTTGTGGGGTGTAGCCCGATCCACACATATATAGCCATAAGGCTTATTGCAGCGTGCAACCCGATCCACATATATACATATATCACTTACAGTTCGGCACTCAGGCCCTAATTCAGTCACCAATCTCTACAGTCTCTCGGGCTCTCAAAAATTGTGATTACCAACCCAAAGAAAAACGATGTAGTATATCAACAAGGAACAAAGAGACTGAGATATGATATGGAAGTAAAACAGGGACTGAGTACAACAGCAATGTAGTAGACAATCTAACACATGACACGGCCTCTGAGGCCCGTTTAGTATCAGCACATGGCCTAAGCATGATTTCTAACAGGACTTGCAGTTAAATTTCTATATCACGTGAAGAATTTACTGATACCAACAGATTAATCATCTATATGGTTCCATGGAAAGGACCTAGTCCCAATTCCTACGGTGCACGCCCACAAGCCTGTCACCTAGCATGGACGTCACCTCAAAACCAATCAAAAGACACATAATACGGGATTTCATACCCTCAGAACCAGATTTAGAATTGTTACTTACCTCAATCTGAGCAAATCCTTACTCCAATATACCCTTGCCTCATGAGACGGCCTCCGAATGCCTCGAATCTAGCCATAAACAATTCGATATAATCAATACGGGCTAAAGGAATCAACTCTATGAGAAAATGCTAAACTACTAATCAAAATCCACAAATCGACTAAAAAGCTGGGCCCCTGGGCCCACGTCTCGAAAACGATAAAAGTCACAAAACCCGAAAGCCCATGTAACCACAAGTATAATCATACCAAATTTACCAAAGTCCGACACCAAATCGTCACCCAAATCCCCAAATCAAACTCTCCAAATCCCTAGCCTTAAACCACCAATTTACACCATAAATACACACCAACTAGGGGGAAGAATCAATGAGGAAACAAGATTATTGATGAAAAACGAGCACAAAGTACTTACCTCAAAAATCCCCTCAAAAATCCTCTCAAGAATCACCAAAACCCGAGTTCAAAATGTCAAAATGAAGCAAAATCGCGAACCCTTATTTTTAAACATTCTGCCCAGACTTTTCGCACCTGGGCCAAATATCTACACCTATGGAACTGCTTTTGCGGTAAGTCCTCCGATTCTGCAGATATAACTTAACTCCCCCAAGCTCGCATCTGCGCTCCAGGCACCTGCGGAGGCACATCTGCGGCCTTCTATCCGCTTTTGCGGAAACAGGCATTTCCCTCAGCTCCGCATCTGCGGAGCCTCACTCGCACTTGCGGGCTCGCAGATGCGGTTAGCCCCTCGCACCTGCGCCCTACCTAGGCTAGCCCAACTCCAGTTCTGTGTAAATCCAGCCGCATCTGCAGCATCGCACCTGCGGCCAACCCCTCGCAGGTGCGATCACACTAGAAGGGCTCCAGCTTCAGCAATGCACTAAGTCCCATTTTGATCGTTAAACCATCTGAAATCAACCCGATGCCCCTCGCGCCTCAACCAATCATACCAATGAATCCTAAAACACGATACAACCGTAATCGAGCCCTCAAATCACCTCGAATAACTTCAAAAATACGAATCGCACCCCAATCCAAGCCTATTGAAACGAAGGAAATTCAACTTCTACAAATGACGTTGAAACCTATCAAATCGTGTCCGATTGATCCCATAGTTTGCACAGAAGTCACATTTGACATTACGGACATACTCCATCTTTCGGAATTCCAATCTGATCCCGATATCAAAAAGTCCACTCCCAGTTAAATTTTTAAAAAATCCAACTTTCGCCGTTTCAAGCCTAATTCCATTATGGACCTCCAAATCACAATCTGGACACGCTACTAAGTCCGAAATCACCCAACGGAGCTAATAGAACCATCAAAACTCCATTCCGGAGTCATTTGCTCATAAGTCAACATCCAGTCAACCTTTCCAACTTAAGCTTTTTCCCGTGAGACTAAGTGTCTCAATTCATTATGAAATCTCTCCGGACCCGAACCGACTACCCCGGTAAGTCACCTAACAGCTATAAAGTATAAAATGAGTAGTAAATGAGGAAACGGGGCTACAACTCTCAAAATGACCGGCCGGGTCATTACATGATCTCTTCTCGTCGGCAGTAGTAGCCTCTTTGGTTTTTGAGCATAAGCTAACTTCCAAGTTACTAATTTGCTTCCTGAAAGCAGACTCGCGCTCGACCGCGACAGTTACAGCATAATGCAGTTCAACCCACTTGGCCTTAGCCTTCTTGAGATCTTCATATAATTGAGCGGCTTCTTGGCTGTGGGCCATTTTATCTAGATCGGATTGCTTTAATCAAGCCTTGAACTTGCCCATTTGAGAAAATTTTGCTTCAAAAATCAGGAGACGCTCGGCAAGCTGATTTCATTCGGCAACAAGCTAATTTGTTTCGTAGTGAGCTCTTCTTTTTCCAAAATTAACTTTTGAAGGCCCTCGGAAGCAAGGAGGTTATCCTAAAAAGGATAAAGTTGAGGTTATGGAGGCAATGTTTAGCAAAGAAAAGATTGAATTGATACCTGGGCTAAACAGTGCATGCTATTGTTGATCAGACATTCAGCAGAAAGATTATCCATCTTTCTCTAATCTTTGTCCGTAGCCAGTATTTTCAGGTAATTGGCGACCTCCACCGGTTTGGAAGGTAGGTGGCATTCATTCGAAACTGTGAGAATGACACTTTGTTTTCCACTAGGATTTTGAGCGGGTGTCGGATAAGTGTTCCCTAAATTCCCATGATCGGATGACCGTGGGAAGGAACATCTTCTCTTTGTTCGGTTGGAGCGGGTGGAGGAAGCAGCTGGCGTAGAAGGAGTTTCGGTTGTAGTTGGTGTAGAAGTTGATGGCTGAGGAAGTTCAGGCATGGACTCCTCAGAACGGCAGTGTCGACAGGAGTCCGGAATCGAGACTCAGCATTTTTGGCCAACTTTATTTCTGTGAAGAGTCCTTAAGCTTCTCCCCGCTGTGGTGTTCAAAGCTCTTCCAGCTGAGCATCGGGTTGAGCTAATGAAGATCTTTTCCTTCTTTGAAGAGGAACAGCTGCATCATCAGTTCCTTCATCAACAAGGACCACTGTTGTTGGTACGGTTGGAGCTCCCTTTGTTGAAGTTTTCTCCCGACTTCACAAGCCCTCTTCCAACTGAGAACATCTTATAATTTTTGATGGGCTTCCTCTGGGCCATTGGAAACCTCAAAAACGGGGCAAACAACAAATCCCTTTGGAAGGTCTGTGTATTGCAAAAAGGGAGTCAACAAACTGATTTTGAATAATGTTGGAAAATGAGAAGGTGGGGGGGGGGGATTTTTACTTACAATGATTTTTGTCTTTCTAATTAAATCTGGGAGCCATCTTTTCCACCTTCGAGAGTCCAGTGTAGAGTATCAAGAATTTTATGTACCTATTAGATCAGGTTCTAAACTTGTAGTGGTTCCAAATGAGTAGTTGGAATAAGAAAAAAAAAGTCAACATAGGAGGAAATTCTTTTTAAATGCATTAAGGAAAAGATATCTGAAGACTTACGAATAAGATTCCAAGATTCAGGAATTGGAGGGGTTGTTTTCGGTAAGATGTCTTTGGGGGCAATAACAACGAACTGTTGTCATTGTCATCATCAATGTTGTTAAGGATGGCATGATAGCCACGTTTGCGGAACTTTAGCACACCTCTATGAAAGATCTTCGGGGAGTAGAAGTTGATCAAATGTGCGAGAGTTAGGGTTTCTCTGGTCTCGGAGACAATTTTCGGAGGCAAGCCACCGTGCTCCATACTAAGGGGCCTATCTAAGCTAAGTAGATTTAGTAACGGTGGCAGAATTCAAATATTATCAGAGCGATTTCTTGACCCAATATCAAAGTGAAGAGGTATGTATAAACATACATGAACCCTGGTCTGGTGACCCTTTCCACCTCATTGAGGGAAATTTTTTAATATTTTCCAGTCGCATTCTTCTTTTACAATGGGAATACTAACTGAACGGATAGAAGAAGGGTACCTGCTTACATGCCAGTTTCTGTCACAGTTAGGTTTGATAGTTTCCTTTTGAATTTGAAGGTCTAACTGAGTGTTAAGTTGAAGAGGTATGATGGTGTTAATGGTACGAGGCTCGGAATCAGCATCGACTTCCTTTGCTTTGTTCTTTTTAGGGCCACCACTGAAGAAAAGGTCAGAGTTTTCGAGAACAGCGGTAGCAGAAGACTTGGTGATAAAAAATTTGAGTGGTGAGATTGTACTGAGAAAGAGGCAGTTTGCAGTAGGGTTCTAAGGAAATTCGAAGAAGAAGAAGAAGAAGAAGAGTTTGTAAAAGTAAAAAAATAAAAGTGATGAGTAGTGGAGAAGTTTATAGATGAAAAAATTCATGGTCATGATTACCTTGAAAACTAGCGCACAAATATTTGCCGAATCAAGGGATAACACGTGTTCGTCTCATTAAATACAAGGAGACGTGCATCCTTTCAAGTGTCAGAAACCGTTCAGGAAATTTTCCGTCAAGAAAAGGGGTCTTATCTACTTCCCAGATAACACAAAGTTTTGTCACCGAAAAGTAGAAAAACTATCTGTATGGGGTAGAATTGGTTAGCAACAATTGGATGAATGATAATGAGATGACACATGGAACTGAAGACAGGTAAGATATGAGTCAGCAATTAGTTGGTACCGAATATAAGTATGTGACCGGTTTTGCTAAATAAGTTTCAAAGACATTGGAATCGAGAATGAAGATTTGAAAGGAAAATATCGGCTAGAAAAGGCAGCATTTAATTAGCAGCCATTACAAATAATCTCTATATTAATCACCAACCGTTATGCAGCCATCAATGGCGGTTTTTTCTCATTCAAGAAGAGTTTGATTTGGGGATCTTGTCCCCTGAATAGGGCTATAAATAAGACAACTTGTATCCATAGTTAGACACGGAAATCATTTGTACTAAAAGGCTATAATTTGCTCTTATTATTGCTTCCGGAGAGGCTCATCAGACAATCAGACTTGTATTTCCCTTTAAGTTATAATTTTGATTATGTTCTTATTTATTCATATTCCTAGATCAAATTAATTCACGTATTTATAAACCACGCTATAAATTCAATTATACCGTTTTACGAGTAAACAATAATCTAGAATTTCGAGAAGTTATAGTGAATTATGTTTCCTAATTAATGTCCCAAATGTGAGAAAATAGAGACCCGCCTTTTCTAATGAATCATACGTTTTGGTTTGTAAGATTAACGACCGCTAGACTGAAGAAATTCATCTCTGTATTTATTAATTTAGATATGCGCTCGAGATCTAATATAATTTTCTTGATGATCTGACATGCTAAGTTTTAAAATGTTGATGATTTTAAGTTTAAATTATATTCTAACAAAATAAACACCAATGTTTAGGAGAACAAAAGGCAGTTATATAATAGAATCTCATAAATTATCGATCAAGATTTTTTTTTTCAACGAGCTTAATTATGATGATTGCAAATGAAACACTACACTACATTAGGACATATACTTCATATTTCTCAATTTATGCAATAGTGTTTGACTAGACATAAATATAAAAAGAAAGAAAGATTTTTAAAATTTGTAATTTTCTTTTTACAGAATCAAATGCTCCCATTAACATTTGGTTCATCAGAGAAAAAGGAGGTGGAAAATTTTGTGGTTATGAAACATCTCATTAAGAGTAAAATAAAAAATTTGAGATTAAAATTGTTTCTACATTAGAAAGCACAAAATTCTTGTTAGGACAAACTAAAATAGATTAGGAAGGGAGTATAATAAGTCTAAAAGAAGAAAATGAGTGGGCTAGGAGGATATCTTTTGGTATGAAGGAAAGGAAGATATTTTTCAACTTTCTCATTTTATGTAATTAAAATAAATATTTTGGTAAAAAAATATTTTCAGGAATTAATGTTCATGAAGAGCTCATCTTTGACAATAACGTTATCAGGTTTTGTTCAATCTTGGGTTGTTCCGTTTGGGTGGTTGTTAAGATCTCCTCTAGTTCACGTGCCACGAGATGTCAAGCTTTGAATATACTCATGGTTGTTTTGAATATACGTATGATTGTATTTGACTAGAAAAATTAAACTATAAATCCGATCTGCTATATGTATAAAAATTCTGTCATTTTTGGCCATGTGGACCTAGGGGCTTTCTTGGCCCATGTGTTAATAGTGAGTGTTTTCAGAAAAATAAAATTTGAAAGGCACTTGTCAATCGAAATATACTTTTCAAAAAGATATGCACCGGTATTTCCACAATCAAAAACAAATGGAGACCCGTAGACACTTTAAGCTTTCTTAACACGAGAATTTGTTGATAAAGAAAATCAAGAGATTACGTGAGAAGCCACTCTCTTCCACATTTTAGAAAATTGCAACACATATATAACGTGAGAGAGTTATTCGTGAAAGTAAAAGTAAGTGAAATTTAACTGATATACAATGGGTAAAGAATATAATTTAACCTAGTGTAATGGAGTATGTATCTTACTAATTCTACTTATTATGAACACTTTGTGTACGGATAAAATCGGGGATAAGGTTATCCCCTATTTCGCGATGAAGAAACAAGGGACGACATGGTACATTGCAGGCTCGAGTACAACAGAGGGTTCTCTAGATCAGAGCCCGAGGACGAATGAGACACCAAGATTCGGACATGGCCGAACATGAACAGAATCGAGCTCGAGCAAAACGAAAAATTGAGGCCAAAGGAAAGACGGTTAGAAAGGACAAACGAGGGGCCGAAATATCTATCTCAAACGAATATTACGGCATAAATCTCGCCCGATATCAAATGCGTATCTTGATTTACTAGAAGAGAAATAATTTTACGTTATTTAGACTTGTACTAGGATTGAAACTCTCCTCCTATATAAAAGGGAGAACTTTTTTATTTTTCAGATCGCTGTTGGCACGCATATCAAAGCAATAAAGCTCATTTTTATCTTCTAGTTGTTGTTTAAAGTGTTCTTCAGTTCCTCTTTTCTTTAGTTGCAACTGAGCCCGTATCGAGGGCTCGATCGGAGCTAGTTTCAGTGTTCAACTTAAAGCGAGGCTTAATCGTTCCATCACATTTGGTTTGATCGTTTTATCGCTCTTTAATTTAATTATTTGCTGTTCTTAGATCATTCGTGTTAAATTACATCACGTATCCTTTAAACCGCGTATAAATTCAATTGTTACTCATTTAAAGGGTAAATACAATTCTTTATAATTATCTTTTTAAGTAATCTGTCACGACCTGGATTTCCCACCCTAGGGAGTCGTGATGGCGCCTACTGGTGAAAGCTAGGCAAGCCAATCAACCGGATTATTTATCCTTTTTCTACTTACGAATTCATTGCAGCACAAAAATATCAACAAACGATATGAATTAAGTTTCATACTTTACAAAATGTCACCAATACAGAATCCCTTACAAAATACCCAAGATCTGGCGTCACAGTTTCACAGACTATCTAAGAGTACTACAAACAAGATTCTGAAAGAAATAACAAAATACTGTCTCCGAACTACGTGGAAGAAACAGGTAAAGAAAAGGGACAGGGGACACCAAGATCTGCGAACGTCTGCAGTACTACCTTGGGTCGCCTGATAATCACAACGCTGAAAGCTTTCTACTGTCCGAAGCCTGCGGCACTGGGATCTGCACAAAAGAGTGCAGAGTGTAGTATCAGCACAACCAACCCCATGTGCTGGTAAGTGCCTGGCCTAACCCCGGCGAGGTAGTGACGAGGCTAGGACCAGACTCCAGATAACCCTGTACAGTTATAACCATATATGTATCTACAGCAGCAAACTAGAATTACATAAACAATTTAAACGGGGAAAAGAAAACATACATTGCAATAACAGGCAAGTAAAGCGAAACGAATCATCAACGATTAATAAGGAAAACAACAATTTAGTCCTTAACACAATGAGATGAAGTACAAGCCACCTTCACCTCCCGTAACCTCTTGTTGCAGGCGTGCAACCCGTTCCCACTTACAGTAACCTTTTGTGGCAGGCGTGCCACCCACTCCCACATACATCACATCCCGTGGAAGGCGTGCCACCCGCTCCCACTTACAATATATCTCGTGGCAGGCGTGCCACCCGCTCCCACTTTCATAATATCTCGTGGCAGGCGTGCCACCCGCTCCCACTTACAATATATCCTGTGGCAGGCGTGCCACCCGCTCCCACTTACGATACCACAACAATCACAAGAAGTCCCGGCAAGGGAACAAGGCAACATAACAACTTCCCAATTGGGAATAAGCATCATCAAACAATCATCCCGGCCAGGGGAAATCAGCTATAACCAAACCATATTCAACTCCTATTTAGCTCAATCAATGTTATTACTTAATTACAGCCAAAGTTCTACAATTAACCTCCTAACCCAATTATCATTTTATTAAACCTAGACACGACGCTACTATTGTGACACCGGATCCCTTAAACTCCTAATGAACTCCTAAGACACTACCCATGACTTAGACACTGAACCCCTTTTTGAGTTCTAACACTTCCTTATTCAACTAGTCCATCTAACAATCTAAATTATGCTAAATATAAGATACATCAACCCGTAATCACGAGGAACAATAATAATAATAAATTCATATGGTAGGCGTACCACCCGCCCTCATTCACGATATCTTGTGGCAGGCGTGCCACCCGCTCCCACTTATTTCACAACAATATCACGGATAATATTCAGAAATTAGAACAATAGTTTCACAACAATTATTAATAACGGCCCACGGTCATGCTCGACACCAATGTATAGGTACTCGTCACCATACCTATACATTGTTCTCAACAAGAGTCAATTTAGCAACTAGCACAGAATTTCTAGTGCCTCAAGCTAAGATTAGGACAAACACTTACCTTGCTTTGCCAAAATCTCTGATTTTCCAAGGAATCCAAATCCTTGCAACAATAAAATCACGAGCCTTCGATCCTCAAACTCGTCTGACCCCTTTTTGGGTACTGTTCACGATAGGGTTTGCAGTAATTCGAGCTGGGGTTTTTGGGGTTTAAATGGGGAAAGCTGGGTTGGTAATTGGAGGTTGATAGCTAGGTGATGGAGGTGTTTTCATGGAATTTGGGCTATTTCAAGGTGATTTGGAGGTTGATTTGCTAGGGTTTAAAGGTGTTTTGGAGAGGTTTTCTGAGATGGAGTCGAAAATGAGAGGGTTTTCGTGTGTTAGGGTTGTTGGTTTCTATTTATAGTGGGTTAAAAATCGAGAAAAAAATAAAAGGTCAGATGCCAGAATGCGATCGCATTATGGTCGCAGAACGTATATGCGGTCCGCATTTGGGCCGCATTTCTGACACAATACTTGACCCAAAACTCTGTCTCACTCTACGATCATATTGTCAAATCTGCGGTTCGCATTCCTGAAATGCGATCGCATTTCTCGTCGCATTCTCGACAATAAGTTTGCCCAATTTTTCTGTTTCACTATGCGATCCAGGAAGTGAAATCTGCGATCCGCATTTCCAGTATGTGATCGCATACTGACCGCAGAACCTAACCTGGTTTTATACCCAGGTTTCTGCGTCTCTTTGCGATGCCTGTGCAAGA
Organism: Nicotiana obtusifolia; assembly: GCA_002018475.1. Lineage (NCBI taxonomy): Eukaryota > Viridiplantae > Streptophyta > Magnoliopsida > Solanales > Solanaceae > Nicotiana > Nicotiana obtusifolia. Next base: position 327,714 of record MCJB01007002.1, read on the forward strand.
TATGCGGTTCGCCTATCTGAAATGCGATCGCATACCTTGCATTTCTTAACTTTTCGAACTCTTTTCTTAACTACTAGTTTCTTATACCTCATGCCCTACAAAAATAATAAGATTGCACAATTACAAAGGGGATTTTGCACTTAAGGCAACCAAATCTAAATAATTAGTACCACATTGGTTTCTACGACACATCGGGTCGTTACATTCTCCCCCTCTAAGACAACTGTTCGTCCTCGAACGGACAGGATAAAGAAGTACCTGAATCAGGGAAAAGGTGTGGATAGCGGCTCCGCATATCTGACACGGACTCCCAGGTCGATGCCTCAGGAGGCTGACCTCTCCACTGTACACGAACAGAAGGAAAACTCTTCGAACTCAGCTGACGGACTTGCCGGTCTAGAATAGCTACCTGTTCCTCCTCATAAGACAAGTCCCTATCCAACTGAACAGTGCTAAAATCTAACACGTGAGTTGGATCGCCGTGATATTTCCGGAGCATGGACACATGGAAAACTGGATGCACGGTCGATAAGCTCGGCGGCAATGCAAGCCTATAAGCCACCTCCCCCACTCGATCAATAATTTTGAATGGACCAATGAACCTAGGGCTAAGCTTGCCCTTCTTTCCAAATCTCATCACGCCTTTCATAGGCGACACTCGGAGTAATACCCATTCGCCAACCATAAAGGCTATATCTTGTGACTTACGATCTGCATAGCTCTTTCGCCTGGACTGAGCTGTACGAAGCCTTTCTTGAATGAGTTTGACCTTGTTCAAGGCCTCCTGAACTAGATCCGTACCCAACAACCGAGCCTCCCCCGGCTCGAACCACCCAACCGGAGTTCGACACCGCCTACCATATAGAGCTTCATAAGGAGCCATCTGAATGCTCGACTGGTAGCTGTTATTGTAGGCGAACTCTGCTAATGGCAAAAATTGATCCCATGAGCCTCCAAAGTCAATAACACAAGCTCGGAGCATATCCTCCAATATTTGAATAGTCCGCTCGGACTGTCCGTCCGTTTGCGGATGAAATGCTGTGCTTAATTCAACCTGGGTGCCCAACTCTCGCTGGACTGCCTTCCAGAAACGTGAGGTAAACTGCGTACCTCGATCCGAAATAATAAATACCGGCACACCATGAAGGCGAACAATTTCCCGGATATAGATCTCAGCTAACCTTTCAGAGGAAAAGGAGACTGCCACCGGAATGAAGTGTGCTAATTTGGTCAGCCTGTCAACAATGACCCAAATTGCATCGAACTTCTTCCGAGTCTGTGGAAGTCCAACAACGACATCCATAGTGATCCGTTCCCCACTTCCACTCGGGGAGTTCAATTTTCTGGAACAGTCCACCAGGTCGTTGATGCTCACACTTAACCTGCTGAAAATTTAAACACCGAGCCACGTATGCAAATATATCCTTCTTCATTCTTCGCCACCAATAATGTTGTCGCAAATCCTGATACATCTTTGCGGCGCCCGGATGAATAGAGTACCTGGAGCTATGGGCCTCTTTCAGAATCATTTCCCGAAGTCCCTCTACATTGGGCACACAAACTCAACCCTGCAGTCTCAAAATCCCATCATCACCTAAGGTGGCATGCTTGGCACCTCCTCGCTGCACCGTATCTCTAAGGACACACAAATGGGGATCATCAAACTGTCGGTCACGTATTCGTTCTAACAATGAAGAACGAGCGACCGTGTAAGCTAATACCCGATTAGGCTCAGAAATATCCAACCTCACAAATCGATTGGCCAAAGTCTGAACCCCCAAAGAAAGGGGTCTTTCATCGACCGGAATATAAGCAAGACTACCCATACTAGCCGATTTCCTACTCAAGGCATCGGCCACCACGTTGGCCTTTCCCGGGTGATATAAGATAGTGACATCGTAGTCCTTTAACAATTCCAGCTATCTCCTCTGCCTTAAATTTAGTTCCTTTTGCTGGAACAGATACTGGAGACTCTTATGATCCGTGAACACCTCACACGGCGCGCCATATAAGTAGTGCCTCCAAATCTTCAAGGCGTGGATTATGGCTGCCAATTCTAAATCGTGCACCGGATAGTTTTTCTCATGAACCTTCAACTGCCTCGAAGCATAGGAAATGACCTTGCACTCTTGCATCAACACTGAACCAAGCCCAATACGAGAGGCATCACAATAAACTATGTAAGGCCCTGAGCCTGTGGGTAAGACTAACACTGGTGTTGTGGTCAGAGCTGTCTTGAGCTTCTGAAAACTCGCTTCACACTCATCCGACCACCTGAACTGGGCACCTTTCTGGGTCAACTTGGTCATCGGGGCTGCAATAGATGAGAACCTCTCCACGAACCGACGATAGTAGCCTACCAGTCCCAAGAAACTCCGAATCTCTGTGACTGATGCCGGCCTAGGCCAGTTCTTGACTGCCTCAATCTTTTTCGGATCAACCCGAATACCCTCTACCATTACAATATGACCTAGAAATGTAACCGAACTCAGCCAGAATTCACACTTTGAATATTTAGCATACAACCGACTATCTCTCAGAGTCTGAAGAACTACTCTGAGATGCTGCGCGTGCTCCTCCTGGCTACGAGAATATGCTAGGATGTCGTCGATGAAAACTATCACGAACGAATCCAGGTAAGGTCTGAACAATCGGTTCATCAAGTACATAAAAGTTGCTCGGGCATTTGTCAACCCAAAGGACATGACCAAGAATTCATAATGCCCGTACCGAGTGCGGAAAGCTGTCTTAGGGACATCGGATGCCCTAATCTTCAACTGATGGTAACCAGACCTCAAATCAATTTTTGAAAATACCCTGGCACCCTGGAGCTGATCAAACAAATCATCGATCCTCGGCAATGGGTACTTATTTTTTATTGTAACCTTGTTCAATTGCCGGTAATCGATGCACATTCTCATTGACCCGTCCTTCTTTTTAACGAATAACACGGGCGCACCCCACGGTGAAACGCTGGGCCTAATGAAACCCTTCTCGAGCAAGTCTTGCAGCTGCTCTTTCAATTCTTTTACTCTGGCGGGGCCATGCGATATGGCGGAATAGAGATGGGTTGAGTGCCCGGAGCCAAATCAATACAGAAGTCTATATCCCTGTCGGGTGGCATCCCCGGCAGGTCGGAGGGGAAGACCTCGGGAAACTCACGGACCACGGGCACAGACTCAATAGAGAGGACCTCAGCACTGGAATCACGAACATGGGCCAGATAAGCCAAACATCCCTTCTCGACCATGCGTCGAGCCTTCACATAAGAGATAAGGTTACGGGTGGAATGACCAAGAGTCCCTTTCCACTCTAAACGGGATATACCCGGTAAAGCTAAGGTCACAGTCTTTGCATGGCAGTACAGGATGGCGTGGTAAGGTGATAACCAGTCCATTCCCAGTATGATATCGAAATCAACCATGTCTAGAAGCAATAATTCTACCCGGGTCTCAAGACCCTCAATAACTACAACACAGGAACGATGGACTCGATCTACCACAATGGAATCACTCATCGGGGTAGACACATGTACAGGAACACTCAACGACTCACTAGGCATGACCAGATACGGTGCAAAGTAATATGAGACGTATGAGTAAATAGAACCTGGGTCAAATAATACTGAAGCCTCTTTATCACAAACCAAGATTATACCTGTGATTACACCATCTGAAGCTTCAGCCTCGGGCCGGGCTGGAAAAGCATAACATCGGGGCTGCAATAGATGAGAACCTCTCCACGAACCGACGATAGTAGCCTGCCAGTCCCAAGAAACTCCGAATCTCTGTGACTGATACCGGCCTAGACCAGTTCTTGACTGCCTCAATCTTTTTCGGATCAACCCGAATACCCTCTACCATTACAATATGACCTAGAAATGTAACCGAACTCAGCCAGAATTCACACTTTGAATATTTAGCATACAACCGACTATCTCTCAGAGTCTGAAGAACTACTCTGAGATGCTGCGCGTGCTCCTCCTGGCTACGAGAATATGCTAGGATGTCGTCGATGAAAACTATCACGAACGAATCCAGG
>MCJB01007003.1:0-16743 GCA_002018475.1 Nicotiana obtusifolia
CCCCTCATATACGTTATCACAATTTTCCACGGATCTCATCCGGCAATTAGGAACATTATTATCTTTTGCATTTCAGCAACATCATCAATATCATTCAACAATAATAACAGTAATATACAATAATCATCAACATATGACTCACGGTCATGTTAGACACCAAAGTATAGGTACCCGTCACCATACCTATACAATGTTCTCATCAAAGGGCAATTAGCATATAGCACATAGTTCCTAATTCCTCAAGCTAAGGTTAAGACGAACACTTACCTTGCTCGGCAACAAATTCAAGGTTTCAATAAACCTTAGCCTTAACACCTTGCGTCCAAAGGCTCCAAATCTATTCATTAACAATTTATCATATTCAATACCCACAATGGAAACCAATTTCCATTTAAATTTATAAGAATTAAGGGTAAATTCCCGAAATTGACTCAAGGTCAATAGTGGGGCCCATTCATCGAAATCGTTCGAATTTCATAAAATGCAATTACCCATTACAATGTGGGCCTATACATCTTAAATTCGTCAAAATCCGTCATCGGATTGACATTAAACCCCAATTTCATATTTTCAGAAATTGAGAAGAACCCTAGGTTCTTCTCCTTCACAAATTCGTGAGTTTAGAATGGGGTTAAGCGTAGAAAACAATAATCTAAGAGGGATTGAGGGTATAGATTACTTACCCGTTGTCTAGATTGAGAATCCCTCTCCATTTGTTCCCAACTTCACTTTGATCTTCTTCTCAAAAGCCCCAAATGTTTTCAAGATGGTGCAACCCCTCTTTATTTGCAAGATTAATCAGATAATCTTCTTTGCATGTGTGTTTTGGGGTTGATTTCTAGTGATTCTTTGTGTTTGTAATTGCTATCTCTCGTGGGTATGGAGTATTATGTTTCAGATGCACCCAAATGGACCCTAGGTCCTATTTATATTGGGTAAAAAGTCGGGCATGAACGTATTGAAAAGGCCATTTTCGTGACCCCTTATGCCTATTTCGCGGTTCGCATTTCACATATGCGGACCGCTTTTCCATCGCGAATCGAGCAAAAAGGATGCCCAACGTTCTGCCTTTGTTCGCGATGCCTAGGTGAGATTCGCGGTTCGCATATCAGGTTCGCGAATCGCGAACTCACTGCGGAATACCCCAAATGTTTCTGCCCGTGTTCGCGACCCCTCTCGTCAAATTCGCGGTTCTCTTTTCAAGTTCGCGAACCGCGAACTCAACGCGAAATGACCCCTCCAGTTCTGTTCCACTTCGCGATGGTTTGGGGGTGTTTCGCGATTCGCTTATCCAAAAAGCGAATCGCTTTTTGGCCGCGAATCTTGCCCCTCAACTGATCTTTCTTTCCTTTTTACAGAATTCAGTCTATCTTTCTCATACGGAGTCCGATTTGGACGATTTTTTTTGCTACGGCTCCGAAATTTCGATACGGAGCTAATTCTTCAAACTAAATCGAATTTGGATGTCGTTTACTAATTCTAATATCAATTACACCAGAAGTGCAATGTTTGTCGCTTCATGAAGCGACGAACCAAGTTCCGTTAATGATCCGAAATTCACCCGAGACCCTCAGGACTTCATCCGAACATGCACACATGTTCTATAACCTTATTCAAACTTGTTCCAATCGTTGGAACACTAAAATGAACATCGATTTATTAGATTCGCATTGAAACCAATCCTATGAACTTCAAGGATCCTCAATTCGATCCTTCGATCCGAACCCGACCAAACGGTGTCCGAATGGTCTGAAAATTTGCACGCAAGCCCAAAATTACATAAGGGACCTACAGCAACTTTTGGAATTTTCCGACTTCCGGATCAAAATTTCACTTATCAACCGGAAACTCGAACTTACTCGATTCCAATCCTATGTTGTTCGAGGTCTATCAAATATATTCCGGTCACTCGTCTAAGTCCTGTATTCTCTCCCGAAGCTAGTCGAGTCGTCGGAATTCAAATCCGAGCCTTCTAACTCAATAGTCACTCCACGGTTGACTTTCGTGACTTAGACTTCCTTAAATGAGACCATGTGTCCCATTCTTTTTGATTTACTTCGAGTACAACTTACTCTATTTAATTTCACACAATATAAATAATGAAATAAATTCGGGGCAATAAAGTGAGTCATCACATGAACATAAAATTGTGATTTCCAGTATATTCTATATGTTGATGTTTATGTCGATGATCCTTGAAAGTAAAGAAATGAAAGTGTGGAATATAAGATACGGCCACCGTGGCTTGGGGTGAGGAATCATAAGTATGGCTAAGAGAGCCAATGAAATTATAATGATGTTGTGAATGATTGAAGTTACTAACTAGGCTATATATTGTGTGAAAGGTAATGAGGTGAATATAAAAATATATATGTGCCTTTGTTTCCCTTGTGTGCAAGCCAAAAACGTTTTTGGGTGTTCCATTAGCAAATCGATGAAGGGTGGGTCATAAGGCCCGTACCCGAAACTACACGTGCCGGTGTAGGGGTGGATTGTGATTATTCCCCTTGTTTTGGATGAGGTTGAGATATTGATGTAATTGTGGTTATTCCCCTTGATTAGGATGAAGTTGATATTAGTTGTGAATTGGAAAGTCAACCCATATTGTGTATGTGGGAAGGCGGCCTAGCCGATCCGGTGGAGATCAGACGCCATGTTGTGCACATGGTGGTACTTTTCTTGGTAACATCTTTCTTTCGCACCACATGTCAAACCATATTGTTTGTAAGGAGATGGCCTAGCCGATCGGGCGTGATCAAACTCCGTGCTAAAAACACAGTGGTATATCGGTGCTAATGATCTCCTAACCAAAAATATATATTATTTTTGTATTTTGAAAATTGTTATGTTTTTACTGGGCATTTGGATATTGTTGATTGTGACTTGTTGTTTATATGGTTTCCCTTTCTTATATCGGCATTCTATTTTGAAAATGGACATGTAGTTTACATACTAGTACTATTCCATATGTACTAACGTCCCTTTTGCCGAGGGCGCTGCATATTTAATGGATGTAGGTGGTTCGTCAACAAGTGGTTTGATCCTCGTTAGCAGTTACTCTCTGTTCAGTAGATTTTGGTGAGCCCTACTCTATTACGGGCTTCTTGTCATTTGACGTTGTACGTTACATTTTGAGGTATAGCCGGGGTCTTCTTGCCAGCACATCCATACTACTCTTCTATTGTACTTAGAGGCTCCGTAGACAGGTTGTGGGTAGTATTCGATGTTGGAAATGGAACTAAACTCTTGGTATTTCACAAACATGTTTTTTATTATATCTATAAACTTATAATATTTTTGGAATCATAAATGAGTATCCTTTGAGTAATGGAAAAAGAATAAGGAATACTTGATTTTTCTCATGTCTATCACTTGTGGTGATTCTTATATTGTTAATAGGTAAGGTTGGGAACAAGTAATCTAGCAGGCTTGCTCGACCAGGATATCTCGGTTGAGCGTCGGTCACGCTCCCGAGGTCGGGTGGTGACAGGTAATTAGCAAATAAAAATCCTAAAACATGATCTCTAGAAGGAAAGGATAAGCTCGTCTAGTCATACAATGAATTACACTAGTATTATAGAAAGCACACAATCACATCAAGGCATAGTAAAATTTTTTAACCTAATCTGGTTTTATTATGCATAACACCAGCATACATGCTCATCACCTCATATATACGTCGCATCACACAATAAAATTAGAAAAATAAGGTCCAAGCCTAAGTGTTATTCCCTTATGCAAGATTAGGCAATATACTTACCTCAAATAGACCAAATGAAAACATCAAAAATGCCTTTCCTTTAGAAATATCACGACTCCAATTTTTCACCTTAGGATGTCGTGATGGCACCTAGTCTCTAAGACTAGGTAAGTCTACTATTAATAATAAATTAAAAGAAATAATCAAACAGAAATACTAAAGTGAAACTGATAAACTAATATAAGCTCCCAAATAGGATCACAACCACAACTATCCCAAAACCAGTGAAACTGAGTCATAGGATCTGTAGAATAATCTACAATGTCTACTACAACGCTATTTGAATGAGAAATACAGCAGAAATGAAAGATAGCCGAATTTGACTCCGAGGCATGCGGACGCCGAGCAGGTATACCTTGAAGTCTCCGGATAATAGCTGCAATCAACCCCTAACGTCTAGCACGAGTAGCGGTACTTGAATCTGCACCAAACGATGTGCAAAAGTGTAGTATGAGTACACCACAACAGTACCCAATAAGTATCAAGCCTAACTCCGGAAGAATAGTGACGAGCTAAGGTCAAGACACCTACCAGGACATAATAAACAGAACGAAATATAATAATGAGAAATAATATAGAGCGAAAAAATAAACGATAGGAACAAGTTAATAACATAGAGTAATGACAGGATTGTAAGCATAGAGATACCATAAAGGAAGCAAATAAGGAGAACCGCAATTTGTCAAGCGCGGAAAAAACTGATATGACAAGGATGAATAACTCTTTTCAACATGAGATGCGCAACAAAAATCACAACTGAGGTACCGCCTCGTATATAACAAGAATCACAACTGAGGTATGACCTCACATACAACAAGAATAACAATCGAGGTGCCGCCTCGTATACAACAAGAATAACGACCGAGGTACCGCTTCTTATATAAAAAGAATCACAACCGAGTTATCACCTCGTATGCACATTTTCAAATTCAATCACAATCTTTCCTTATATCACCACGGGAGCCTTACATTTAGTTTTAAAAATTATTTTTCACACCGTGTGGCTTCAAGTAGTTCCTCTACTAGCAACATGTGTATCAAGTTCACCTTATCTCACCGCATGTGTATCAACCCCAAGCATTATACCACCGCATGCATATCAATATCACAACACAATCACAACTCGCATCACCAGTTCCCATATGCCACAACTTGCCAAACGAATAAACAATATCAATGTTTCCACACAAATAGCCCAAGGTTCAACCACAATGTGTATGCGAATCTCAACAATAACAAAATAAGAGTGAATAGCTCAACAAGTAGGATATCTCAACAATGACAAAATAAAAGTGAATAGCTCAACAAGAAAGATATCTCAACAATTAACAACTTCGCCTCAAAGGGATAACAACTTTCTCAACTTCAACATCAATAACTTAACAATAAGATATTTCATGAAATAAAAACTTCAATTACAAGTAATTCAACAATTTAAAGATGTAACATAACACAAGGAAGGCAATAACTTCAACTGAAGCATAAAAGAATAAATTAGCAAGTAAGAGGTGAAAAATGAGCTAACAAATGTCAAATGAAGAATGGTAGGGTACACATGAAAGGGTGGATTAACAATGAAAGATATAACATGTTAAGACAATTCAATTTAAAGCATGATAAGAGTCTAAATAGTCTAAACCTGTCAATTATCAAATATAGCCCATGTACCCTGTGACGACCCAGTTAGTCGTCTTGTGAGTTATTGCTCCGTTTTCCCCATTTCTACCTTATTATGCATCATTATCCGTGCTTTATGTAATCACATTGAATAGTTTGCGTTCGGAGTAGATTTGGTAAGAAATGAGACACTTGGTCTCTTTTGAGAAGGGTTAAGCTGGGAAAGTCAACCGAATGTTGACTCATGAGTTAGAGGACTCGAAGGTGGGTTCCGATGATTCGATTAGTTTCGGGAGGTGATTTATGATTTAGGAGTGTGATTGAAATTTGTTTTGGAGGTCTGGTGTAGAATTCGGATGGAATTGGTGAAGTTAGAATTTTGGCGATTTCCGGTTGATAGGCGATATTTTGATCCGAGGGTCGAAATGGAATTCCAAAAGTTGCTGTAGCTTTGATATGTGATTTAGGACTTGTGTGAAAAATTTCAAGTCATTCGGACATGGTTTGGTTGGGTTTAGATCAAAAGAGCGATTTAGAAGATTTTAAAATCCTCAGGCTTGAATCCGACTCGAATTTGGCGTTGAGAGGTTGTTTGAGCGTTTCGAAGGTTCGAACAAGTTTGAATAATGTTATGGGGTAGGTTGGTGTATCTGGTTGAGGTCCCAGTGACCTCGGGTGAGTTTTGGAAGGTTGAACGGACTATTTCCTCATTGGAAGAAAAATTTGCACAAAAACTAGAAGATAAGAATGCGGTAGCATTTCTCAAATGCGGACCGCATATCTCACAATGAGATAGCAAACTCAAATAGATTTCTGGGCAATATTTGTGTCAAAAATGCGGTCGTATTTCTGAAATACGGACCGCATTTCACCATGCTGAAACAGCAGACCGAGACAGATTTTTTGGACAAAAATCAATATCAAAAATGCGTTCAAGAATGCGGTCGCATTCTTGACATGCGGACCACAAACCATGCCTCACACTGACTTTGCGATGAAGGCTAGGGTTCAATCTGGGATGGTTGCGTCAAATATGCGGACCGCATATCTGTTATGCGACAGATATGCAATCGCATACTTGACCCTGACAGGGGCGTTTTGTCTCGATTTGTGACCCCTTTATAAATAGAAATCAGTGCCCAATTGCCATGCAAAACCCATTTTTCGTTACCCACGAAGGAAAACCCCTCCAAACACCATAAAATCACAGCAAATCAACCTTAAATCTATAGCCAAAGGACATTTTCTTGGACAAATCCTCAAGAGGAGTTTTGACCATCTTGAACGTTGTTGGAGCTATAGAGCTCGGGTTGAGGCAATTCTTGGACGATTTCCAAGGGAAAACATCGGGGTAAGTGTTCTTGACTTAATCTTGGTCAAATTACCCAAACCTATTGCTATTCTAGTATGTAATTTGTGATTAAGTTGGAAATTATGGAAAAACCCTAAGCTTAGATTTTAAGACTTGGAGGTCGAACCGATGTTTGAATTCGATAATTTTAGTATGATTGAACTTTTGGGGAGATAAAGAACCCGTTGATGTGAAAATTACTGATTTTCGAGAAGTGGGCCCGGGGCTCGAGTTTTGCTAATTTCGAAATTTCTTAGTATTATTGATTGTTTTCGCGTGGGTTTTGTTACCCCAGCACATTATGACATATTAGTTCTAATTTTGGATAGATTCGACGCACGTGGAGGCCAATTCGAAAGGCAAGGGCGTCATGGGCTAGAGATTTAGCCGGTTTGAGGTGAGTAGTGATTGTAAATGATGTCCTGAGGGTTTGAAACTCCGGGTTTGCACATCGTAGTGCTATATTGAGGTGAGGCACACACTCGATGATGAGCGTGGGGTCGTTTACTACTGGGGATTATGACTTGGTCCGTCCTGAATGATGATTTGTACTACATATTTGTTTGAAAACTTATTGATATCTTCGTGATTTGGGCTGATTGCCATGTTTGGTCTTCGTGCCGGTTATTTGAACCCTTCGGGGGTATCTATCACTGTTTTCTCACTGTTTTGATTCATTACTTGAGCTCAGACATCTGTTTTCCACTGTTTTACAAATTCAGCAACTTTTACTCAGCTTTGAGATTTAAATGACATTTTAAATGGGATCGGGTGGTATGCCTACCATGAGATATAATGTAAAGGGGATTGGGTGGCACGCCGCCACGAGATATGATATAGCGCTTGGGCCGTAAGGGGCCCCTCCCAAAGTCTGTACACCCTAGTGAGCGCAGGGTACCCAGTGATGTTACAGTTGGTAACAACGACAACTAGTAACTAGAGCTGGGGAGATGATTATGGAAATATAGCCAACTGGTAACTAGAGCTGGGGAGATGATTATGGAAATATAGCCAGTGATGTTACAGTTGGTAATAATGGCAACTGGTAACTAGAGCTAGGGAGATGATTATGGAAATATAGTCCAGTGATGTTACAGTTGGTAACAATGGCAACTGGTAACAAGAGCTAGGGAGATGATTATGGAAATATAGTCCAGTGATGTTACAGGTGGTAATAATGGCAACTGGTAACCAGATCTGGGAAGTTTTTTCTTGATTTCTTACTGACTTATTTTTTTCAAATAATGTTTTACTGCTTCATTATGCATTGCCTTGTGCTTTACGTGTTTCCTTACTTTCTGTCATTATTTATGATTATTACACTGAGTTTGAAGTACTCACATTACTCCCTGCACCATGTGTGCAGATTCAGGCGTTATTGATTCCGCTCCGAGGCATTGACTAGACTGTCAGAGCGGTAATTCAAAGACTACGAGGTAGCTGTTGGCGTCCGCAGCCCCGTATCTCTTTTATCTTATTGTTTCCACTTTCTTCAAACAATTGTGCCAAAGATATTGTAATAGTAATCTTACTATTAGGATTTTATTAGTTGCTCATGACATTGTGATACCCCTGTTTTGGCTGTTGTCGGGATGGTTAGCTACGTTTTCGGCAATTTGCTATTATTAAAATATGTAAGTACTGTCATAACTGCTTAAAATCGAGTTACAGTTCGAATTGGCTAGCATTGTCTTCACGAGAGGCGCCATCACGATCGGGTTTGGGGTTTGGGTCGTGACAAGTTGGTATCAGAGCCTAGGTTACATAGGTCTCACGAGTCATGAGCGGGTTTAGTAAAGTCTCGCGGATCGGTACGGAGACGTCTGTACTTATCTTCGAGAGGCTACGAAACTTTTTTTAGGAAAACTCCATATTGTTGAAATTCTTGTCGTGCGAACTTATTGATCCGAGCACTAGAAACTTCTGTTATTCTATTCTCTCACAGATGGTGAGGACGCGAGATAACAGACGAGGTGGACGACCACCAGTGCCACCCACTAAGGCCACCAGAGGCCATGGATGCGGTCGTGGTCGTGGTAGAGGCAGAGCAGTGAGGGCAGCATCTGTTGATCCACCAGCTGCCCCAGCTCAGGAACAAGCTCCAGCAGCACCAGTTCAGGCACCAGCTGTGCCTGTCGCTATTCTAGGTCTTCGGGAGACCTTGGCTCAAATATTATATGTTTGCGCTGGCCTGGCCCAGGCGGTTTCAGCCACCACAGCCGCAACTACTTCGCAGACTAGGGAAGGCAATCAAACCCCTGTTGCCCGTACAGCTGAGTAGGTAGTGCAGGGACTTCAGATGCCGGGCGCGCTTCCAGCCCAACCGGTTGCACCAACTCAGGAATTCGTAGTACCAGTTATGCCAGACGATGAGCAGCGTCGCCTTGAGAGGTTTGGCAGACTGTCAGAGCACAACTGTCATTCAGTGGTGCTGAGGGTGAGGATGCCCGGGGTTTTCTTGACAAGTGTCAGTGAATGCTCCAGACAGCTGGGATTCTTGAGTCCAGTGGTGTGGCATTTACCACATTTAAGTTTATGAGAGCGGCCTTTAACTAGTGGGAGGCGTATGAGAGGCGCAGGCCGGTTGATGCAGCGTCCCTTACTTGGTAGCAGTTCTCCACTCTTTTCTTGGAGAAGTATGTGTCGTAGTCCCACAGAGAGGAGCTTCCTATACAGTTCGAATGGTTGCGACAGGGGGATATGACTGTGTCACAGTATGAGTTAAGATTTTCTGAGTTGGCTCGACATGCTGTCTGGATGGTTCCGACTGATCGTGAAAGGATCAGGAGGTTTGTGGATGGCCTTAATTATCATCTCTGTATCCTCATGACCAGGGAGAGAGTGTTGGGTGCTACCTTCGAGGAGGTGGTTGATATAGCTTGCGAGATTGAGACGATTCACCGTCAGGAGCGAGAGAAAAGGGAGGCTAAGAGGCCTCGAGGATCAGGCAGTTACAGTAGTGCTCCTTCGAGAGGCCAGTTTCAGCAGGGTAGAGGTCGTTCCTTTAGTCTTGCTCAGTTAGCTCACCCAGAGTATCGTGGGGCATCTGCATGTTGTGGTTATCATGGGTTGTAGCAGGTCCAATCATCACTCAGCGCCCTTCCAGCTCATGCTCGGTCGGCCCAGGGTCCTCCTATGCCGAGTGCATCTGCTAGAGCACCAGGGAGTTGTTATGAGTGTGGCAAAATGGGCCACGTGTGGAGGCATTGTCCTCATCGTGGTGATAGATCGTCCCAGTAGAGGGGTCAGCCCTCGACTTCTGCTCCAGTTACTTTACCACCCGCCCAGCCAACTAGGGGTGGAGGTTAGGCAGCCAGAGGTCACCCCAAATGGGGAGGTCGAGCAGGCGGTGGCCAGGCTCGATTCTATGCTATTCCAGGCAGGAGTGATGCTAGTGCTTCAGATTCCATATTACAGGTATTGTTTCAGTCTGTCACAAAGATGCCACTGTATTATCTGATCCTGGTTCCACTGTTCATATGTGTCCTCATATGATGCTCATTATTTGGGTATGCCCCGGGAGTTTCTTGCTTTACCCGTTCATATGTCTACCTCGGTGGGCGATACTGTTGTTGTAGACCGTGTGTACCGGTCATGTGTAGTAACTATTGGGGGTGTGGAGACCCGAGTGGACCTATTGCTATTAAGCATAGTAGATTTTGATGTTATTTTGGCCATGGATTGGTTATCTCCGCGCCGTGCTATTTTAGACTGTCATGCTAAGACAGTTACTCTGGCCATGCCGGGTGTACCGCGGATCGAGTGGCATGGCGTGACCGATTATACTCCTAGTAGGGTGATATCGTTCTTAAAGGCCCAGCATATAGTTGGGAAGGGTTGCCTTTCCTATCTAGCGTTTGTGAGGGATGTTGGAGCTGAGACTCCAAGCATCGATTCTGTCCCAGTTGTGAGGGATTTTCCTGATGTATTTCCTGCAGACCTGCCGGGCATGCCACCGGACAGGGATATTGATTTTGGTATTGACCTGGTGCCGGGCACTCAGCCCATTTCTATTCCATCGTATCGTATGGCACCAGCAGAGTTGAAAGAATTAAAGGAGCAACTTCATGAACTCCTAGATAAGGGGTTCATTCGGCCTTGTGTGTCACCTTGGGATGCACCGGTTCTATTTGTGAAAAGAAGGATGGCACGATGAGAATGTGCATCGATTATAGGCAATTGAACACGGTAACAATCAAGAACAAGTATCCTTTGCCGCGCATCGATGATTTATTCGACCAGCTTCAGGGAGCACGAGTGTTCTCTAAGATTGATCTCCGTTCAGGATATCACCAATTAAAGATCAGGGATGCAGATATTCTTAAGACTGCTTTTCGGACTAGATATGGTAACTATGAGTTTCTTGATATGTCATTCGGACTAACCAATGCCCCAGCAGCGTTCATGCAGTTGATAAACAATGTATTTCGGCCTTATCTAGATTTGTTCGTTGTGGTATTCATTGATGATATCCTGGTGTACTCGCGTAATCGGGAAGAGCACATAGAGCATTTGCGAGTTGTATTGCAGAGATTGAGAGAGGAAAAGCTTTATGCAAAATTCTCTAAGTGTGAGTTTTGGCTCGGTTCAGTGGCTTTGTTAGGACACGTAATGTCCAGCGAGGGTATACAAGTTGATCCAAAGAAGATATAGGCATTTCAGAGATGGCCTAGACCATCCTCAGTCACAGAGATTCGTAGCTTTCTTGGGTTAGTAGGCTACTATCGCCAGTTTGTTCAGGGATTCTCATCCATTGCTTGCCCATGACCAAATTAACTCAGAAGGGTGTTCCATTTGTATGGTCAGACAAATGCGAGGAGAGCTTTCAGAAGCTCAAGACAGCCTTGACCACAGCTCCAGTATTGGTTTTACCATCAGCCTCAGGTTTGTATACCGTATATTGTGCTGCCTCGAGAGTTGGGATCGATTGTGTACTAATGCAGGAGGGTAGAGTTATTGCTTATGCTTCTCGTCAGTTGAAGCTTCATGAGAAGAACTACCCCGTGCATGATTTCGAGCTTACTGCCATAGTCTATGCATTGAAGATTTGGAGGCATTACTTGTACGGCGTATCTTATGAGGTGTTCACCGATCATCTTAGCCTTCAACATTTGTTCAAGAAAAAGGATCTAAATTTGAGGCAGCGACGATGGTTGGAGTTGCTCAAGGATTATGATTTTACCATATTGTACCATCCTGGAAAGGCCAATGTGGTGGCCGATGCTTTAAGCCGAAAAGCAGTAAGTATGGGGAGTTTGGCATATATTCCAGCTGGGGAGAGACCTCTTACAGTCGATGTCCAGACCTTGGCGAACAGGTTTGTGAGATTAGACATCTCGGAATCCAATCAGGTGTTGGCTTGCGTGGTTTCTCGGTCTTCGTTATATGATCCGCATTTGCTTGTCCTTAAAGACAGAATCCAGCATAATGATGCTAAAGATGTAACCATCTACGACGATGGAGTGTTTAGGATGCAGGGCCGGATTTTTGTACCCAATGTGGATGGGCTTCGGGAGTGGATTCTTGAGGAGGCCCATAGCTCACGGTATTCCATTCATCCAGGTGCCACAAAGATGTATCAGGACTTGAAACAACACTATTGGTGGAGAAGGATGAAGAAGGATATTGTGGGATTTGTAGCTCGGTGTCTCAACTGTCAGCAGGTAAAATGTGAGCATCAGAGACCGGGTGGTTTGCTTCAGCGGATAAATATTCCTGAGTGGAAATGGGAGCGGATCACTAAGGACTTTGTGGTTGGGCTCCCACGGACTTTGAAGAAATTCGATGCTATTTGGGTGATTGTGGATCGGCTGACCAAGTCTGCACACTTCATTCCTGTGTGTACCACCTATTCTTCAAAATAGTTGGCAAGGATTTATATCCGAAAGATTGTTCTGCTGCATGGTGTTCCAGTTTCAATCATTTCAGATAGAGGTACTCAGTTCACCTCGCAGTTCTAGAAAGCCGTGCAGAGGGAGTTGTGTACTCGGGTGGAATTAAGCACCGCATTTCATCCTTAGACGGATGGGCAGTCCGAGCGTACCATTCAGATATTGGAGGACATGTTACGGGCATGCGCTATTGATTTTGGAGGCTCATAGGATGAATTTCTACCGCTTGCGGAGTTCGCTTATAACAACAGCTACCAGTCAAGCATTCAGATGGCTCCATATGAGGCTCTGTATGGAAGACAGTGTAGATCTGCGGTTGGTTGGTTAGAGCCCGGCGAGGCTAGGTTATTGGGGACTGACTTGTTTCAGGATCCTTTAGAGAAGGTGAAAGTAATCCAGGAAAGGTTCCATACAGCATAGTCGAGGCAAAAGAGTTATGCCGATAGGAAAGTCCGAGATGTATCCTACATGGTGGGTGAGAAGGTCTTGCTGAGGGTTTCGCCCATGAAAGGTGTTATGAGTTTCGGGAAGAAAGGAAAATTGAGTCCTCGGTTCATTGGGCCATTTGAGCTACTTCGGAGAGTTGGGGAGGTGGCTTATGAGCTTGCCTTGCCACCCAGTCTGTCGAGTGTACACCCAGTATTTCATGTTTCTATGCTCCGAAAGTATATTAGGGACCCGTCTCATATTTTGGACTTCAGCACGATTCAGTTAGATGATGATCCGACCTACGAGGTGGAGCCAGTGGCGATTTTGGATCGTCAGGTTCGGAAGCTGAGGTCCAAGGAGATGGCTTCAGCAAAAGTTAAGTAGAGAGGTCGGTCCGTGGAGGAGGCTACCTGAGAAACCGAGCGAGAGATGCGGAGCAGAGATCCTTACCTATTCGAGGCTCCAGGTATGTTTGTTGACTCGTTCGAGGACGAACGTTTGTTTAAGTGGGGGAGAATGTGACGACCCAGCTAGTCGTCTCGTGAGTTACCGCTCTATTTTCCCTATTTCTACCTTATTATGCCTCGTTATCCGTGTTTTATGTAATCACATTGAATAGTTTGCTGTCACGACCCAAGCCGGAGGGCCACGACTGGCACCGGACCCTACCCTACGGGCGCCGGCGTACCCTTCATCTAACTTTCCTTATTATCTATAAGGCTTGTCATATGCATAAATTGACACTTGTCTATGAGCCTCTACAAAAACGTACATAATGCAACCTACGTCGGAACAGGGCCCCGACATGCCCATAATGCCTACAACAAAATGCATACCAAGATTGTGGTAAGTCCGAAGGATGGATCTCGCCAATATCTGCTGAATTGAGTAGCCTACTGTGGTGGGGAAGCCTCGTCTATCTGTCTGCCTGGACCTGCAGCACGACATGCAGCGTCCACAAATAAAGGACGTCAGTACGGATAATGTACTGAGTATGTAAAACAGGAACATAATGCAAGAACAATAACAAGCATCAGGGTAAGAGACATACAACCTGTACCATCTGAATGCCTCTGAGGGCGACTAACCATGTCATGCCTGACATGCATATGCATATACCTATATTTATATCCTTTTGAAAATCATCATATACATATATACGCCTCTGTGGGCCTCATCATCATCTCATACATATGCCTCTGTGGGCCTCCTCATTATCATACCCAACTGATCAGTGGTTGCACAATAGGTGCCATACCCGGCCGACTATAGCGTGGCTCGGTAGAGTAAGATAGCTGTCGACTATAGCGCGACTAAGTAGAGTAAAACATATACATATGTATAGTTGCACAATAGGTGCCATACCCGGCCGACTATAGCGCGGCTCGGTAGAGTAAAATAGATAATGCATGCTCGACTCATAAGAGTCATACTACCATGGTGAAATAATAACATATCAATCCTCCCATAAGAGGGGAAACAATACACGTACTGCTACCTTCTAAGAGTAGAGTTTCTTTTGGGGTTCGTTCATTGCATTGTGTACAGTCAGAGTCGTGCAAAAGAAGGAAAAGGATAGTCTCACATACCTTGCAATACTTTCCAATCTCAAGCTATGAAACTTCCACGACTTCTTAGTCTACAATAAGAGAAATGACACTACCGTTATCGTTCAAGCGTCGTAACTATTATGTATCGACTGTAACCTATTTTGCAATAAAAGGGACAGCACCTCCCCTATATATATGACTTCACACAAGTCCAAACAGTCACCAAACAGCCAAACAACATCAATAACAATCATATTGAGCCTCCCAAAACAGTCCACGCACAAAGCAATCACTTCATACGTACAATGGCCACTATAGTCGTGTCAAACAACCCGGAAATGTTATGAACAACTATCAGGCCACCACCCTAAATATATATGGTGTTTCTCCACACCCTTCCTCATCCAAAACTCCACAAATTAGTAGTATAACATGCAGGTTTACAGCAACACAAAACAGTTCACAAAACAGTTCGTTACAAGTGAATAACTCGAACTCACGGCTTTCGATCACCGTCCCGTGAGTTCTTACACACATAGAACGACTTACCAAGAATTAACAATAGAAAAAATATATTAAATAGAGCAGTAAACTCACCTTGCTTGTTAGATAACTCAGCCCTTGCTTTGGTTCCTCAAACTCTAGGGTTTACCTTCAACTAGAACTTGAAAGAGGGGAAAATCAATTATGGTTTGTGTGGTATTATTTTGGGGAGGGGTTGCAGGGGTTCTTTTAGGTTTTGAAGCTTTGAAATAATAGTGAATTATCTGGCTTTAGAAGCTTTTAAAAGCCCTCTCTTGACCGACTTGGGGCTTTTAAATTTTTGCCCTTAATTTTGGCAAGTAGGTGATGCACCTACTTGTCACCTACCAGCCTGCGCAGTTCTACGGAAATGCAATTATCTCAATACTCCGAGATCGTATTGACAAACGGTTTGAAGCATTGGAAACTAGACTCATACAAATTTAATTTTGTAGGTAGATCACCCCGTAATTCCTTGTAAATTGGGAGAAAATCGCAGAAACATTTGACCTAACGTTTAAGTAAAATTGTGAACCTAAGTTGCGACAACTTTTGTCGACTTTTGTTTCATAACTCGTTTGACTTCAAGACTTATGAAACGGATATCATATCATTCAAATACCTTAAAACATGACATATTGGTAATGTTAAACACCTCTCGATTTTCCCAAAAACGCGAGTTACAACATCCTTAACTTGTTTATCCT
Organism: Nicotiana obtusifolia; assembly: GCA_002018475.1. Lineage (NCBI taxonomy): Eukaryota > Viridiplantae > Streptophyta > Magnoliopsida > Solanales > Solanaceae > Nicotiana > Nicotiana obtusifolia. The sequence continues at coordinate 15,828 of MCJB01007003.1, forward strand.
CTAATACTTGTTAACCGCCCTTATACACCTTTGGATCGTTTAGGACCAATAGGACTAAACTCTTATTGTCTCAAAGGTAATTCTCTTCTCAAACCAAGGTAGACTATCTTACGGTGTAATATAACACGTACAAATATGGGTTATAACAACCTCCCCCCCCCCTTAGGAACATTCGTCCTCGAATGTTGAGGGATATCTCAACTCTCAAAATAAGTTAGCCATAACTCACCTTAACTGTCATTTACCGTGGTTCGAGATGTACTTGCTGCACCTGACTCAGCAATAGCACCTAAAGTCTGGAACAAATGGGGGTATCGGGCTTTCATATCTTCTTCAGCCTCCCACGTCATCTCTTCTACATTATTATTTCGCCACAATACCTTAACCGAAGCTACCTCCTTAGTTCTCAATTTACGAACTTGACGATCTAAGATGGCGACAGGAAATTCCTCGAACGACAAGTCCTCAGTAACTTGAATATCCTCAATAGGGGTGATATGAGAAGGATCTCCTAAGCATTTACGAAGCATGGAGACATGAAAGACCGGATGGACTGCCTCTAGCTCTGGTGGCAAATTAAGTTTATAAGCAACTTGGCCAATTCTCTGCACGATCTGATACGGCCCGACATACCTGGGGCTAAGCTTGCCTTTCTTGCCGAATCTCATTATGCCTTTCATAGGCGATACCTTCAAAAATACCCAATCTCCCACGGCAAACTTCAGATCTCTACGTCGGTTATCTGCGTATGACTTCTGTCGGCTCTGAGCTGTTAATAACCTTTCTTGAATTAACTTAACTTTCTCTACCGCTTGTTGCACCAACTCAGGTTCTAATAACTTTGTTTCACCGCCATCAAACCAACCAATAGGGGACCTGCACTTCCGCCCGTATAAAGCCTCATATGGCGCCATCT